>WBNO01003419.1:0-107708 GCA_013400575.1 Peucedramus taeniatus | reverse complement strand
AGATCCAACCCCCAACACAAGTGCAAGTGCTGGAGTCCACACCTGGGACAGGGCAATCCTAGTTGTATGCACAGACTGGGGAATGAAATCCTGGAAACCAGTGCCACAGAAAGGGATGTGGGGGTCCTGATTGATGGCAAGCTGGACATGAGCCAGCAGTGCTCTGGCAGCCAGGAGGGCCAAGCCACGGGGCATGAGGCACAGCATGACCAGCCAGGCAAGGGAGGGGATTGTCCTGCTCTGCTCTGCACTGGGGCCCCACCTCGAGTGCTGGGGGCAGTTCTGGGTGCCACAATAGAAAAAAAAATTAAACTATTAGGGAACATCCAAAGGAGGACAGGGGCCTTGAGGGGAAGCTGTATGAGGAGTGGCTGGGGTCACTCAGTCTGTTCAGCCTGGAGGAGACTGAGGGGAGAGCTCATTGCAGTTAAAGCTTCGTGGTTAGGGGAAGAGGAGGGACAGACACTGATCTCTGCTCAGGTGACCAGTGACAGACCTCGAGGAAACAGCATGAAGCTGAGTCGGGGGAGGTTTAGGTTGGATAACAGAAAAAGTTTTTTCACTCAGAGGGTGTTCAGGCACTGGAAGAGGCTCCTCAGGGATGTGGCCACAGCACCAGCCTGACAGAATTCAAGAAATGTTTGGACAATGCTCTCAGGCACATGGTGTGATTCTTGGGGATGGTCTCCTGCAGGCCTCCTGCAAGACTTGATGATCCTGTGTGGTCTCTTGTAACTCATCATATTCTGTGATATTATGATTAAAACACCCCTGTAAATAATAACTCTGTTCCCAAGGCATTTATATTATCTGGTCACTTTGATTGAGTGCTCAGGCAGACTACTCACTTTGATTGAGTACTCAGGCAGTTAACTACAGTTAACTCTTGATCCTTTCTCATACCTTGGTCCTTCTGTCTTCCTCATCTCATTTGCTGCTGTCTTCTGAATTCCCTGCAGTTTCCCTGCTCCTCTGGCTCTGGGGAGTACAGCACACTACTTCACATGCTCACATCACAGCCCTTTCTGAGCACATCATGAACAGCAGTTTAATTTTAGGTATAAGCACAGCTTTGAGTGACCTGAACAGTGCACTTTCTGTATGCCTCATACCAGTTCTGCTATGGGCAGCTGTTAATTTCTAGACCAATATATTGTGTATTGTTCTCCTAAGGTTTCCTACTACCCTTTTAACAACTGTCCTTTTCAGAAAGTTACACATCAAGAGCTCTGTTGTTGTGTCTCATTTATCTACATATCACTTATGATCAATGAAAAGCTCTTCTCTTTGCCCTGCCAGCTCTGCAAGCCTAACCTGGGATCTCACATAGAAACTAGAATCTTTCTTTGGTTATATATGATTCCCAGGAATCCTGTTTCAGCCTGAGCCTGAGCTCTATTATCAATACAATTAAGGTGAAATTGAGCTGCCGTTTCAAGTTTTCAAAAGGGCTTACATGACCTTAGAGGCTGGGGCTTATTTTCAAAAGTGACTTAGTGCACTCAGAAGCCTAAGTGAATTAGTTCTCTATTAAATTGGTCCTCTCTTACAACTTAAATGCTTTTGAAAGGGGAATTTAGAGTTCCTTCGGCATTTCAGGCATTTCTGACAAGATTCCTAATGTTATTTAGGTGCAAGTGTATCAGACCTCAGCTAGCACAGAAAAACTGGGAAGTACCAAGTTTATTTTTCAAACTAAAATTTGAGTTTAGGGCTGTAATGGCTAGAAAACTTACACTGGAAACTAAGACAATTCAATCCTGAAAGTAGTGAGAATAAACACAGAATGCTTTAGTCCTGGCTTAAATGTAGTCACAGACCAAACAACTGGACACGCTGTGGTGGCTGCTGTAAATCCCCATTCAGGGACACTCAGTGCAGCTGAAGGAAGTGACAGGACACAGCAACAAATAAGACACTCCGTTATATTAGAGAACATTTTATTTGAGACTCTAGCATTTTTACTCTGTACTTGCCTTCACTGTAATGGGTTTCTTCTCTTTGTGGTTCTTAATGTTTTATAAATATTTCTGGTAAATATGAAACACTTAAAATAGACACATATTTTAAAATATTAAAAAGATACAAAAAATGCACCATAGACATGAAACTGCAATACTGCTCATGGTTGTACCAATTTACTCCTCTTTGTCTGAGTTTTGCCTGGGAATATTATTAAATGTCCTGAAAGTGAGGTCAAGAGAATTTTCTGCTCAAAAGTTTTATACTATGTCAACTAAATGGACTATGTTCCTCAATCAAAATGCAATTTTTAAATAATTTTTTGTTTCTTTGTCTTGCTTACTGTGGTTTTTCATTGCTTATATTCTCTAGTCAGACAATGTTGCTCACAAATAGCTACTGAAATGCTGATGGATGAAAGGTACATTAGAAACAACCTTTAGCCCATGTGGGCAAATTGATCTCCCACAGAACAGTACTAATTCCATTGGAATTAGAATAGAGTTCATCAGTGCTACTGATGCCTACATATAGTTGTCATGAAATGAGATTCACATCTGAACTTGAAGTGCACACTATCCTACACTCTTAGAGAAAAGAAACAAGTCTGTTAGTGATCCAGTCTTATGTTGGAGAAACATATAAAGAGCTACTTCACTTTAAACAGATTTATCTTTTAATTTAGTTTCAAGGTTTTTATTTCACCCCCAACTCTGCATCAATTCACACCAATGGAGAGAAAGTAGCAGAGATATTGAAGAAAAAGCACTGCCATACTTTTGTAGGCAAACAATCAGTTCACTGAATTTGTGTTTCAAGATAAGAAATTTATTTTCAGATTTCTCCCTCTGTGTGCTTAAACTTGCTACTGATCTTTCAGGATGCTCATCCTGGCATGGTTAGAAGGCTCCTAAGGGCCAGTGTGACTACAGGAGCAGAAGCAGGCTGTCTCATGGCAATGGATCACTCCACTCTGAGGAAGGGCTTGATTCAGTCTGTTGGGTGTGGTGGGATGGCATAAGGAATAAACCAGGCAGAATCTTGTCTCCAGGTCTTTTGTGTTTATATATTTTTATTCCCTGAGATTAGATGGCATTGGGATGCCAGCCCTTCTGTTGTGATGCAGAGATCATTTGATTTTTCAGCGATGTGCATACTTCACAGTATCACAGTCCTTGGTATGTTTTTGTAATTAGGCATATTTAACTGTGCCTTGTTTTACTGCTGGAGGAAGAATCTCATTTGTCAGCAGTTTTAAGCTTTGCCAAATAAAGGCTTATTGGCAAACTGCGTTGAGCGCTCTGATAATAACCCAGCTTTAGAAAACACACACCCTGCTGTGTTGTATTCAAGCCATGGTGCTGTTGAAATTAAAAGGGGAGACAATGCCTGCTTTCAAAAACTGGAGGTTCTTTGTATTCTAATAAAAGCCTAAATTAATGTTTTAAAAGGTTATTGCTATTTTTTACCAGCTAGCTGGCACTGTGTATAAATCTTATTTAGGCAAGGTCCTACATTATTTCACTGCTTTTAACACGTCAGCCAGTATCATACTGCCATGGATAATCAGTTCCTGAAATTCATTAGTCTGACCAGTTAAATCCCTTTTGTTTAGCTTTAATAGCAGGGTATTTCTGTGTATTCGAGAATCTAATATATGATGTACATTCTGACAACACCAGCAGGGACCACAAATATTTCTTACATAATCTAAAGGACACATGTTTGGCTTATGGCAAAAATAACCTCATCATTCCTGTGTTTTAGGTTGAGGTGTCCATGTGAGGTCCTTTTATAAGAGCAAAGTAATAGGAACTATGTATAATTTAATCTTGTTGGCTTTTAATACATTTCCTTCAGCTTTTAAAGAGTGCTCTAGGAAATGGAAAAACACACAGTCAGCTATGAAATTCTATGACACTGATGCAGTCAGGCTATAAAATATTCTTTGCATCTTAATTGCATTTTATATAGCAGTATAACCTTGTGTAATTCTTAACTCTATAAATCCTAGTTCTGCATCCCTCTCTGGCAGCTCGGCGAGAGTGGCAGGGTGATGTTTCCCACAGTTCATTGTTCACTTTGGTTGTGTGGGCAGCGCACAAACATCAGGACTAAGCAGGAAACTTGCACTGAACTTTGCAGCCTGCTTTTTGCAGACAAAGGATTCTCCTCATCCCTGTGGATGAACCTGATCTCGCACGATGAGATCTGTATCTGAGCTCTTTCCAAAACCAGTCTGTGATTTGACAGCCAGGTGAATGACAGAGCCTGTTTTATGTAGCTGGTTTACTTAAAGTTTTGGAGGACAGTTTAGAGGAGAAGAGAAGGTAGTTTTATTGGTGTATAACTGTGAGAACAAAGCAGGGCAGGACAGAAGCTCAATACCTATCAGGTGAGAGATCAAGCCAAAGCCACAATAATCTTTCAGGCACCACCAACCATGTGAAACACTGACATAATGCAAGTGTGCCTGCAGTGATGCTGGACACAGCAACACAGCAGATGCACTTACCAGTATTTTCTGCCCTCTGATCATCCTCCTCCAGTGCGAGCTGCATCCACAGCCTGTGCCATGCTCACAGCCTTGCACTTGCTTCCACACTGTAAAACAGAGGCTGAAAAAAGAACACCCCTATGCAGAGACAGGAGACTGTGGTTTAAAAGTGAGGAAAACAATGGGAGGATCACAAAGCAATGATGGATGAGATCTGTTCAACTCTGTAGAATATTTCTAATAATAAAAGGTTTTTAGAATGGATAGACAGAGGCATAACAGGATCCAGTGGCTGAAAATTGAAGCTGGATAAATTTAGATGAGAAATAATGTTCTGTCTACACTGCAGATTACAGTGCAGTGTTGAAATACATGAACATTAAATGAGCTAATTCAGAGAGCAAAAGCCATCCAACAGCAGTGGCAGGGAGATCCCAGATTGATATTGCTCAAGGGAATAAAAGAGCCAGTTCAGAGGTCTGTGGTACTGCAGCCCAGCCATTCCCAGCTATCCAGCAAGCATTTAACCTCACCAAGTACCCCAGATCTTGGCCCATGATCTGCACTGGAGGCGTAGCCCGTGTCACAGAATCACAGAATGGTTTGGGTTGGAAAGGACCTTAAAAATCATCTAGTTCCAATCCCCCTGTCATGGGCAGGGACACCTTCCCCTAGTCCAGGTTGCCCAGAGCCCCATCCAGCCTGGCCTTGTCAAGAGCAAGTGAAGCGAATATTGCAGTATCTCATCAAGGAGTGCTGAAATTAGGGATTGGCATGCTGTGTCTTGCTTTGCACATAAGATGTAGAGAGATTTTACATGAAGAGCCCTTTCTGGTTTTGAGATTTCTGTATGGTTGCATAAAATGGCTGCTGTTGAGCACGTGTTGAGAAGGTACTCAACAGTTGGAGGTCAAACTATTTGCATAGCTGAAAATTTCTGCTACACCAGCTGAAAATTGGAATTTCCATGTCATGGTGAATTTTTATATTTTGTCATTTGGCTTCATTTTACTTCAGAAGATTTTTTTTTTGGTTTCCTGTGGTGCTGAAATTCTGTAATTATTTTTTCTTTGGAAATACTTTCTGCAAAATATATGGCTTTTAACAAACCATCATTTCTGCAATGGAAAATCCTTTCTGATGGAAAAATTTCAAACTCCCCACCACACTTGATTTGAAACTCATGGGTTAATCTCCATTAAGTTCCACAGGACCACCGTCTGCAGGAGGGACTTTTACAGCCTCTTTTAGAGAACAAAAATAAAGAGGAACTGACTTTAGCCCAAAGGGATTAATCGGTACCCTTATTTCATTAGGTTATTTAAAGCAAAGATCTCATTAAACTTTCATTGGAATAACATTAGAAGAAGTCTGTAAGCTGCAGCTGTTGAGAAGAATTAAGAGGTCAGCAAATTGCCAATTGATAACAAAAAATAGTATTACAGCCTGAGAGGGGGAGAATAAAGGTGCAGAGTGGAGACTTGGGGCCTTTTAATTCTCTGGTTTTATATTTGTTGGCTATGTAGACGCTGATGTGCCGCTTGCTCCATGTAAAGTCTGTTGAGCTAAGAAAGCTCAACAGAAGCTGAGGAGACCTCACAAGCCTGGAGTGTCAAAATAAGACAAAGTTGTTCATGTGGTTCTTCATTGAGGTTGTTCGGCTCTCTCTGGCTAATGCTGTGTTAGGGATGATTTATGTTCTCTTAGTTTGTCCTGTTGAAACCACTCCACATGCACCATGCAACACTAATGGAATAGTCTTGGCACCCCCAAAGTGACTGCATGAATGTTGGGGTGAGACCAGGACAGCATGGTAGAGTGGGGAAGAGAGCAGCATTAAACCTCAGCTCCAGATGCCTTGCATCACTTACAGCCTCTGTGTTTCTGAAGCTGGAGTTCAGTGTTTATTTTGTATTAGACATATGGGAATTCAATTAGAAAGCCTTTCCACTGGGTTAGCTTGAGAAAGGGGTGAGTGGTGATTACTGCCTGCTTGGGTTTGGTTCATTCTGGTCCACTTTCTGTGCTGTTTAGACCTGTAAAGCAGTGTTTGAACCGAGGGGGCCAGGCCCCAAACACACAGCTTTCTGAGGTCACTGTGGCCATGAGATGACAGGTCCATAGCACAGCTCCTCTACATTCACGGGAATGCACAGTGTGCTCTGAAGCTATTGCGCACCTTGGCCAGGCCATGTTGCTGCAGTCAGGATGCCTGAGTTCCTATCTCAACCCTGTGACCTCATGCCTTCCCTTTCCCTGTGTCCTTCCTCCCGTCCTTGTTCTCTGTGGCAGTTTGGGCTATGCTGATCATCTCAGAGGGTCAACAAAGCCTGGGCCCACCTACCCAGGACCAAGGCATTCACATGGCTCCACATGTGCATCCATGGCTTCCCTATAACACTGTTCCCAGAGGGCTGCACAAATGCAACCAGGAACAGTTCGCATTTGTGAGGATTTGGGGAAAAAAAAGATTCAAAATGCTGTCCTGTTGCAGCATTATCTGCAGTTCTACTTGCAGTAAGTAATGGGAAGTAGCTTACAAGCAAGCAAACTATTTGCTAGAAAAATCAGATTTAAAGCCCTAAGAAGTGGAGTTGAATTGATTGTTCTTCCTTTATGGGACAGGAATGCTAATGGTGTCATACTTAGATGCCACTAACTGGACTTAGTGCTCAACTGCTGCAGCCAAGGAGAGCTCTGCTTCTCTCCCTTCCCCTGCCTGTTCCCCCACCACTCCCCTTCTGCTGGCATTGAGTGTTCTGCCCCCACCAGCAAGCGTGTTCAGAAAGCTAGATCAGCAGAAAACTAGCCCTACAGAAAGGAGCAGAGAGCCGTCAGCTGGCTCAGATCTCCAACCCAGCTCATCTGAGGCCAGAAAAATGCCAATGCACAAGGAAAAGTGGGAGGAGAGGAGCAGGGACCATTTTCAGTGGTGGTTATTGTTTAAATCAGAATACTTTCACTACAGAGCCACAGCCTAAGATTTGAAAATGCCAGAATGGGTACCCTGCCTCTATTAAGTCTCCCAGGCTGTCTGTCTCTTCCTGCTCTAGGAGTTCAGACATCCTACATGCTCTTCTGCAAGCCCCTTGCCTGCAAGGCTCTGCAGCTGCTGGCACATCAGCAGATTCAGCCTGGAAGAATTCTTGGCTGCAGGAATATTCCTATTTCTACTTGCTTTTTTGTATACTCACATTGCTTTGCAAATGCTGATTGTATTTTACTCTGGGGATTATAAATCCTAACAAAGTACACTGAAATCATTGAGCTATTTCAGTTAGCAGTTACTGGCCAAAAGAATTTTGCTGGTTTTTTTTTTTTCTGTAAGTGAGGTTACAATCAGTGCTGGAAATTTGGCAACTGCTGAAGACCTGTGTAGTATCACTGAAAAAGGAATAAAGCAGTTGTCAAGACAGGGAAATTTGACTTATAGCATCAAACACCTCTTCCATGGCCTGTACCTATTGAGAATTTAGGCTCTCAAGTAGTACAACTTCAGTAATTGTGCTCTTCTGGTTGCCAGTGGTAACAGTCCATGTGCACACACTCCCAGTTCCTGACAGATACATGGAAATGTGACTTAGCATAACCCACTGTCACTAAAGTATAAGTTAGTTTAGGGTGACTTGAGTTACACCTGGTTTGTGAGGGGCTGTAAACACGTGCACACACACAAACACGCACGTGCAGAGCGGCCGTGACTGAGCCGACACATGCCAACGTGTCACACTGCAAGAGCTGTTATAAGTCTGAACTCATATGGGTATGTTCCACTGGAGGAGAACCAGTACATCCATGCTGGGACTGAGCAAACTGAAATAACTGCTCCTGAATTGAATTTTGGTGTCTCATTTTGTTTCTATTATAAAAGGCTGACTTCGTTCGTCCTGTGTGTTGCTGCATGAGGTACCACAGATGGGTAGAAAGCCCTGCAGCCACACAGGCAGAATTAGAATGGTCTGTAATGGATGGAAGCTGTATTGGGACAGATCCATCTCCAGGCTGAGTGTCATCTCTATGTACATATATAATGATCTTTATGAATTTACCATGGAACTTGCATAGACAGAGGGTCAAATTCTTAGTTGATTTATAATGAAGTGTGATTCCAATAATTTCAGCTACTCCCTGGCATATCTGCATTTCTCTCACAGTTGTTAATATTTTGGTCCTTCAGGAACAGACTTGCTTACTCTATTGGCATTGAAAAAAGATCCTTGTCCTTGATATTAGCTCTGTTTCACCTAGAGTGAAGCAGTGGGATTTGCTGGCTAATATACAGTGTGTTCCCAGAAATGCATGTGCACAGTGAAATGTGTGTTTAAGGCTCACACAGCTCTCTCAAAACACTTCTACCTGTGAATCTCGAATGATCAATACCTGCCTCTCTTCAAGGTTTTCACATTATGCAGAGTTGTAGTAAGAGATATTTTTAGCATATTTGAATAAATAGAGCTTGTTTCTCTTTTCACGGTTTGGGTTTTATCTCTGAAGACTTGTGCATGAGACTTGAGATTGTCCAGCAAATAAGTCAGAATTCCTTTCTCCAGAGTTCTTCCATGTTTGCTCCTCCAGTGGTTGCACAGCCAGAGTTATCATCTGGTTAAGGCACGTGCACAGCCTTCAGTTTCCACCTAGGCAGTGAATTGGCAGTTCTTTAAGGCCATGCGTGTGCTGTGGGACCGGTGACCTCCCAGGGCTGCTCACTCCTGCTCCCCTATGCACAGCACAGTGGGGAGGCAGGGGGCTCTGCCCGCTGTGGGGAAGACAGCCAAAGGGCAGCTCTGACATTTCCCTCTGCTTCTTTTTTCCTTGATGGAGAAAGCAGAGCATTCATGAGTCAGTTCCTTAGTGCTGCCAACCTTCGTCACTCATAAATCGCTAATTGGGCATGCAAAATCATGCCATTTGGGGCTTTTAGGGCTGTTGTGTTTTTTAACTCCGTATCTTTTGCCTCCTAGGTTGCAGGAGCTTAGGGTGTCTTCTTTTAAAACCTTCTTTTGCAGTTCCAAGTTTAAGCAGGTAGCAGTTCCATGTTTAGCAGCAGTCTCAGCCAGACTGCATCTTCAAATATAAGGCAAAAAATTGGAGTAGGCTGGACTATGGGGTTTCCTCAGCCACTGTTTGATCTCTTGACTATATTTCATCTCCCAAGTCTGGCCTTTGAAATGTTTGGGTTTGTAAGAAACCAATAAACATTATAGAAAGACATCCTGAGCAGAGTTTATGTAGTCTCTTGTATATTACAGTAAGCCAGAATTTCAAATACACCAGAAAACCTTATTCACTGTGGTCTTAAATAGCATTAGAATTGCCATTTTGCCATTCTGCTACTATGAATCATTAGGCTCCAATAATGTAATGCCCATTAAATCATCCAGTTCAGCTCCCAAACCCTGTCAGATTGTTCACTACAAATATTTTCCTCCTAGGTCTTGCATTCAGTTTACTACACTGTAGACTTTCCACTGCTCCCCTTGGAAAAGAGTGGATCAAGAATACTAGGAAACATCAAATCACATTGAATATGTAATTCCAGATTGTAAACAAACAAAGCTAAAAATAATTTCAGGACCATGTACAGTGGAAACCTTCCACTTCCAAAAAAACTACCAAAAAGCTACTCTGAGGAAGCCCTTTCAAATCTTTGTATAGTTGAAGGTTTTCCTTTGTCAGATATTTTTGTTTAAAATATAAGATAAGAAAAAATATGCTAGAAGCTCAGAACAGTGAGCTTTTGGAGAGATAGAAAATGAAGCAGACTTGTGGTTCTGGTCCTTGTTTATGTGTCACCTCCCTTAATGGTAAATAATTATAAGGAGAATCAAATGATAGATATCTGCTGTGTTGAATTCCACTGTTCTGATTTAGTTACACTAAGCATGGAGGTTTTGAGTCTGATTTTTAGAACTCTCAGGCGCCAAATGGTATGCTTCACATTAGCCTGCAGTTCTGTACCTAATTTGCATTCAGTTATGCAATTAAACATTTGACTTGAGTAATCACACACAAATCAGCATGTCTGATCGTTTGCACACAAGCTTATTCACTTCATTTGCTCAAATAAAATATATACTCAAACTAAGTAGACAGCTTAGTCTGTAACCATTTTAGTAACCAGCTTCAGAATTTCTGAGGCTGATAATGTTGTTTCTTAATGGGGGCAGCTGCAAGCAGTTAATAGTATAGGCATCTTTTAATAAAACTTTCCTTGTGCAATTTTGCATGCCTTTAGAATCTGTTAGTGATGCACATAGGGTTGCCTGAATACGTGGAAAGTCAGACACATGGAGGTCTGTTAAAGCTGACCTTCAGTTGTATTTTTGTCTGTTGGTATGCTAAAAGCAAGTAGAAGAAAATAATCCTGAGGACTAGTTAGGACATAACCTGGTCTGGGCAGCTTAAGCAAGAAGTGCATATCTACACATGTGCTAGTTAGAAATGTGCAAATTTACCCTTTTCCTGCAGTGAAAGAAGCAAAAAATAAAATTACTTCTATACCCAAATATTCATTCTGTCAGTAGCATTCCACTATTCCAGGAAGTTGCAATACTGTGGATTGCTATCTGATGAAAGAATATCAGTTTTTGGAAAAAAATATGAAATTATTTAGCAAATGAAGCAGAAAAATATTTCAAATACCTTCAGTTCTTGAGGGAGAAGTGGCTGTTGGCACAGGCACAGAAAACTGTCTTGATACTAATACTCAACAAATCTATGAAAAATGCATTTGATAAGCAAGGTCTTTTGAAATTAAGATTTTTTTTTTTATTTCTTTGTATACAAAATTGTAATACAACCAGTTCTTGTAAATTAGATAAATGAGCAGTTTACAAATTAATAATAAAAAAAGATTCAAAGAAAATAATATTATTCCTGTGAGATTGCTGTAGGACTCCCTGCAGGGTGGTACAGTACCAAAGCTGCCTTCTTGCATGGTGAACTCTGAAGGTAGTTTGCCATGTCTTGTACTGCATTCAGAACTGATCAGGTAGGTGAGAAAGGCCAGGACACATGAACTGGAGGGAACTCTGTAGTGAATTATAGAAAGCTGAACTCTCTCTGAAATCATAATGGTGCTGAGATCTCTGCTTTTGTGTATGCACTAGGATTCTTTGGGTCATATTCATTGAGCCTTTGGTACCCAAGGAAATGCATTCTCAGAAGCATCAGCTCTTAGGCATCATCATGTGTCAGATGTCACTTCAGTTAACCCATCTGCATCCCTCTTTATCAGGTGCTTTAAGTCCATAGTGGTCAAGGTGACCTGATTCCTGCCAAAGTAGCTCATGGTCAGGAGAGGAGCTGCTGATGTCTATGTAAGGCATCTTTACTGAAAAATGGACTCTTGCCCAAAAGGTCCGAGATGGTCATGGCAGGGACAGACAGTCCAGGAAGCAGTGCTGTCTCCCCACCATCCACCTATGCCCTGCCACACACCTGCACAGACATCTGCAGGGAGTATCTGGAAGGTCTCAAGTGATAAAAAAAAAAAAAATAAAGTATTGTATAAAGTAAAGCTGCAAGGCGGTTTTGGTTGGCAGAGTCATGCAGGGCCTGAGTATGGCTTGAGTTTGGGCAGGGCTGGGAAGCTGCTTGGCCAAGGGCAGGCCCTGTGACCTCAGACTAAACAGCCACTTTCCAAACAATGGGAGGGTGAGAGATAAGTTTTGCTTTGTTTTGGTCTCCATATTAATTGTGATTAAAATAGAGCCCTCAGCAGTGGCAGAGAGCAAAACAAGTGCGGCATTGTTAGCTTTATCAGGAGAAACAGGGAGCATGAAGTATGAAAACATGAAGCAAGAAGAGAGACCAAGGGCTGTGTCAGCCTGGACCACCCTCTCCCCCCAGCTCAATCTACCTGCTCATCTTTAGTGCAGAACAGTAATACATTTTTCTCCATGCTTTGTGCTTAAAGGAAAGTTTTAACCTGTCAGTAGTTAGTCCCTGGAGATGACAATCCTGTTCTTGGTTCATCCATTCCTTGCCTCCAGTTCAGGATTGCACAACTGCAACTAAGTAATTTGGTGTTCTCAAGACTTTAGCATTGGAAGTAAAATCTCAGCCCCACTGGGATTTCCAATTACAACATATCCATCAGTTCCAACAGCTTTCACCCAAGGGAGATAAAATTCCAGCTTATTCTGAAAGTCTTGGATGAGTTGATCTCTAGAAGGTGAAGACTGCAACACCGTAGACTCAGCCTCAGAACTGTGTAGGGGGATGCTTCTAACAGATCAGTGCTTAAATTTTCTAGTGGTTTGTCTGATGTGTGGATGAATTTGGGCTTAGTGATGAGAGAGGAGTTTGGAAGCTTCATTTGAAACAGGATGGGACAGAAATACCCAGAAACAGATCCCATCATCATTCATTAGTGTTTGTTTTATTACACGAGCAGCCAATGATACCTACCACATGAAAGCTCCATTTTTGTGGCTGTTACATGAACATAACTATAACAAATGACATTTGCAGACCAGAAGACATGAGATCTTACAAAACTTTTTGTATTCCCTCCCAATGTATTTCTTAAGTGCTCACCCCCAAACAAAGAGCAGCTTGAGAGGAACAGAGGGAATGAAAAAAAAGCACAAATTTTCATTTCATTACATAAACAACACAGATTTCAAGTCTGAACTAGCTGAGACCAAAAGTTTGTCTGATTCTGTATGTGATCACTCCTAGTGGTCATTACTATGAGCAGATAAGCAAACACTAGCCTTCTCCACAATGCTGTCCCAGCCTCTACCCGTCTGTGGCTAAACATCAATAAATGGAGTATTTGCTTTCAATAACTTGAATTAACTTTTTGTCAATTAATCTATCTAGTTGCTTTCTGAACCAATTTAAAGTTACAACATTAATGAAATCCTGCTAAAAATAGTTCTGTAGTTGTGTCTCACATCAGGACCTCCTTGTCAGCTTTTACCTTGCCATGTACTCATTTCACATGAAGTCCTCCAACTCCTGAATTGGAAGATTCATCAATTTCTGTTCATATTTTTCTCTCATTTTTCCTCATATTTTCCTCATATTTTTCTCTCAATTTTCCTTTCCTGGCCTGAAAAAATCTTAGTCTATTTAACTTGTTCCTCTATGGATGGTGGTTTTTGGTTTTTTTTCCCTTTGATAGTCCTCTTTGCCCTTCTCTGTATATTTTTCTTTCTACTATTTTTTTTTTTTTTGTGATGGGGGTGGTTTTAGACACTGTCAGCATGATGTGTCTTTGCTTTGCTCTCTGTTCATTTGCTGGCATTCTGCTTGTTGTCTGAGCACTTGCTTTTCTGATCTCTGAGATGGTGTTACCCCACAGTCTATTCTGACCTTGGGATCTCATTCCCAAGGACTGAGTTTAGATCCCACCACTGTAGGTAGAGTAAGGACTGTTGTTTATGTGCTGGATTTTATATTTGTCTATATTGAACTTCATCTGCTCTCCTATCACCTAGATGCTGGTAATCTTTACCTGTGAGTTTTCACTCATAATTTGCTCTTACCCTTCTGTTCTTCCTTTTAAGCAATGTGAAGAGCTTCCCTCTTATCCACAACAGCCTAATTTCTTTAAGCATCTCTAGCAAGTGATCTTGTTGAGTGCCTTTGGGCACAAGCTTTCCAGTTAAACTGTGTCAAATGAATACCTCTTGTTCACATGCTTGTTATCTACTTCAAAATCCTTACTAGAGTTGTGAAGTACAATTTTCTTTTGCAAAAGCTGAGCTGGACCTCTCCAGTATATCCTATTTATCCCAGTGTCACCTAAAGCTATTCTTTAAAAAAAAATGTATACATTTTGCCTGGTATAAGCATTTTTCCTTGATCCTTTCTAAAAATGGTGCCATATTTGCCACTTTCCAGTGTTCTGATGCCAAGATCATTTTCAGCCAACAGCTGCACATTATAGTAAGCAGTTCAGCTAAACAAAGATGAAAGCAGAAAAAATAGTGATTTTTTTTAAAATTTATTTTTATTTTCCTGGAAAAGTGTTTAGTTTTGCAAGTTTCTGAATGACCTGAATTTTAGTTTGCTGCTAATGTCAACCCAAAACATTTAGTGATTATCTGCTAGTTTATCTTTTCACTATTTGACAAATATTGGGATAAAGGACACTCAGCCAGTCAGAGAGTAGAGACTGCTGCAAGCACTGGGAAACCAAAAATGAAATGACAAAGACAAAAAACTAACAGTAATCTGGAAACAAAGCAAAATAAAACTCACATACAATAGAAAACTTGAAAAGAGGCAAAATAAAGCAGTCAATTTTAATTTGAGTTGTTCTCAATATTTTTCCATTTCAAAGGGGTTGCTGTTGTCAGTGAAAATCCAGCTTTGCTGTAAATGTTTCTACCACTTTTAGAACTGAACTTGGAGGAAAGCAGCTTGTTCAGCAGTATCTGTTATTCATCAGGGATGTTGTATATTTAAACTGACATAGGACTGTGCTACAGAGGCTGGAAATATTAAATAACGTGCAAGTTTGTGTTTACTTGTGAATATAATTATGCCTGACCTCTACAGCAGATGCAATTTGCCAAGATTTTCTTAACAAAGGCAGTGACCTTAGTTTACTACATAGTATGAATGTCTTCAAGCTTTGGCACTGGCATATACCACATTCCCTTTCTTTCCTCTGCAGTTTTCCCTATTGTTCAACTCACTCTATTTACTTGAGGCCCAAAAGAACCGGCACAAACTACCTGCTTCACCACACATATCGATCAGGCTGATATTGAATTACAGTTCCTTATTTTAAGAAGTTTTGTCAATGTGCAGTCCTGTGGAACATTGTTTATGAAATAAGGCTGTTACAAGGTCAGAGGACTAGCAACCCCGTGGGATGGTAAATGGCATTGCAAACTATATACTGTTAATTATTTAACATGTCTTCAGATGACTGATTTGAACTGAACTGTCTCATCTTTCACAGCTAAATACTGAAGATGACTCAAAAGCTTTTATGGTCTAAATCATCCAGGGTAATTTACCTCTGAAAATTGAGATGGTAAAGAAACAGAAAAAAAAGAAAAAAAAAAAAAAAAAAAAAAAAAAAAAAAAAAAAAAAAAAAAAAAAAAAAAAAGAAAAAGAAAAAAAAGCTGAGTTTCGTACAGATTTGAATTATTGTCCCTTTGCATTCCTTCTTTTTACCAAACACAACACACTCAGTTCGTTCTCCTGTGTTCTATAATATTCCCACCAGGCAAAAGACATTAGATGCCAGCTGGGTCACTTTGTACCTGTGCCAGTCTCTGGTGAACAAAAATGTGTGGGTTCAACAAGCACCTCCCTTATCTATTGGATGTTCTCTTCCCAGACACTAAATTTTCATTAAAATTGTAGGAGTTTTGCTTTGCTGAGATTCCTGCCAGTCTGTCAAATCTGGCTGGAATGCACTCAGTGTTGGCAGGGAGAGTAGGAAAATGCAAAGACCCTCAGTAACTGAAATTCCAGTGGCATGGTGCTCCTTTATGTTTATTGTCTCTGAAAATCAAATGTCCCCTGTGTCAATCACCCAGCCAAGAACATGCTATTTGAATATAACCTTCTGTTTAAAAGTAGATTGTAATATGGGTGTATCTTGCAGAAGTTCAGTAATGACAAGCTACTTCACATATAAGCTGCCCCTTAAGGCTCCACAACAGAGAGAAAAAACATCCTTACTCCTTTGCTTCGTTTTCTCTTTATTCTTTAGTTCACCAGCATCTTGCTGACGAGGGACAGATTGAGCTCTGTCCTCCACTATTCTTCAGACTAAATCATACACTGTTGATCTTCCCTCCTCATTTTCTGAGACGGGCCATTCCCTTCTTTTTTTATGTCCTTAATATTGTTCCTTTTCCTTCCACGTCCAACTTTGCCATCATCTCCTCTTTTCTCTCTGCTCTTCTACCCCTGTCATGTTTCCTTCTCATCCTTATCTCCCTGCCTCATAATTTACTCTTTTATTCTCTGTCCCCTGATCCTCTTTGCTATCTTGTACTTGAATTGCACTATGCCTGCATGAGGTCATGCCTTCTAAAATGCATTTCATCCATTTTGGTCAGAAAGGGGAGTTGAGGCCAGCAGGACTGCTTGAGTGGGCACTATATTAACTCAGGCTCAAGTTTTCCAGTGGAGTTTAAACAGCTGCTCAGCTTTGACACTTAATCCCCATTAATTTTGAGTAAGATTAAGGGGTCTAAATCCTTCTGAGCCTCTGGTCCCAGGTCAGCAACATTATCCATCCCACATTGCAGCACCTTAGCAAGACCCTCACAAAACTTACGATATAAATGACAGAAGTGGCCAATATATGTGGACACTTTTTGCTCTGCTTACATCATCTCGCCTGTTTCCTAAATAAATTGCAGTTGTTCTGATTGGTGGGAATGTACTTGTGCCTGAAACCATGACAAAAAGCTGCTGGGGAAAGAAGCTGAGAGGGGGAAAAGGTCAGAGAAATATGGAAACCTGGGCACTGTGGGGATGTAAGACTGCCAGTTTGTGGATTGCCTGACTTCAGCAGGTTCTCAAGAGAATTATGTCTCTATGCACATTCTTCTCCCTTTTGCTCTCTCTAACGCTATGACAAGGAGAGCTGAAGGAAACTGTGAGTAGGAAGGCAGATTTTCCAGCTCCCTTTGTAGGAATGACCCACTTAACAGAAGATACAATCAGGGTATTTGCTCTTTTTTGCTGCTTCCAGTAAGGCATGTTCAAAAGCAAAATGCCCATTCATTGGGATGCCCAGTGTCCAAATTGGCTTGCACAAAGGAGCTAATCTTGTCCTCAGCAATCCTATTTGTTCAGGTGTGAAACAAGTGTCTGCAGTAGCTACCAATCTAAATAGAGATACTGGGGCCTAAAAAAAAAAAAAAAAAGAAAAAGAAAATAAAACAAAAATTAAAGAGAAAGAGAAAGAAAGAAGATCATTTCAGACAAGCCACAGTGAACCAAAGCAAATTTCAAGTAAATTAATTGTGGAACAACACAATATATGATTTTGGCATCCTAAAATGGAACATATTCCTTATAAAATGGGCACACTGTGCAACTCTCTGACATTTCCAAATGAAACAATAGGACCACTAGAATGGAAAGTCTGCAGGAACAGCAGACAAGGAGAGGAAGTTTAGGTTGAACAAAGGTTTTGTTCATTTTTACAGCCCCTAGAGGAGAGTAGTGCTGTACAGAAGCTGTTAATGATGGGCTGGATCGGATGGCTGAAACCAGTGCCAAGATCTAAATGTGTTTATACTCCAAACTCCTCCCCAGCTGTCCAGATACCCTGCAGAATTTCCAGCTGGTGTGAGCCCCATGGGCTTCTGGATCAGCACAAAAAGAAAGGGTGGGGGGACAATCCTATCAGTGGTTTGCATGTCACTTTCTCACTTGATAAATGCAATTCACTTGCACGAAATAGCAAACCATTAAGCTTTGTCTGACAAACTTGCAAGTTGACCTAAAGTCTTGGGTTGTAGCAAGGAACTGTGCTGTGCTGAGGGCTTGCTCAGGTAACTATGGCAACTCTGCTTCTCTGTTAGGCTTTGAAAGAATTGTCCTTAAGTGAAAACAGCTCCAACCTACCATCGCTGTTTAATAAATAATCTGCCAGTGGAGGAGGATTCAGGTTCAGAGAAGCTGTGTTTCCTTTCAACTAGACTGGAAAATAGAAAAGCAAAATTCAGCAAAGCCTTTTTCAGAATTTCCATGACATGACTTTGTTCCCCGGGCATGTAAGCAAATCCCTCACACACTCCTGAGGCTTGTCAGAGAGGTACAGGCTTTGGGACCTGCTCCTCACAGCAGGTAAATGCAGAATTAGAGCTCATGAAGTGCTTTTGCTTGTAATCTCCCTTCTGTACTTGAAGTAATTTCTAAGATATATCTCATTATCTTAGATGAGATTTTTTTTTTTTTTTAAATTTTATTTTATTTTATTAGGCAATGAGGAAAAGAAAAGGAGAGAAACCTTTTGAAATTTTTCATTGAAGACCATCAGGGGGAGATTCAACCTGTGTCATTCTGCGATATATCAAAGTGCATTGGGGTCAGAAAATAACCCTGCAAAGTTCCTGAGTGGGAATGATGTTTACAGGCTTTTCTTTTACAAGTTTGGATTCTGCCAGGGACATTACATGAGAACTTACAATTTGTTCTTTATAACTAAGACCTGTTTTGAATAGTGGCCAGGCAGTCCAGGCCAGGTTCTTCTTTTAGGCTCTGATGCAGCAAGGATGGGCCTTAGGGCCTGTTACAAGTTTTCTGTTGGCTTCAGTCAGGGTTGGGTCACTTGGGCATCTCAGAGGCATAAAGATGGGACACATTGGTCAGCAGCAGACTTGCTTCTCCTGCCTCTCCCTGCAGCAGAGTGAAGGAGGAATGGCCAAAGCAGAGCAGCTTTGCCCTGCTGCTCAGGCATGTATTCTGAAGCCTGAGGTGTCTCTGTTCTGGCACACGTTTTGTACTTGGCTGTATGACCTCTTCTTCATGAGATGGGGTGGGCAGCACGATGTATTCAGAAGTGTTGTCAGATAAATAGGAGAAAGCTTCTGGGGCCAGCTGGGCAACTTTGACAGAGAGGGTCTTACAGGTCTTACAGATTCCTGATAGGATCTAAGGTAACTTTCAGCTCTAACTGTTTTAAAACTTGTCCAGTCTCCTGACCAGCTAGGAAAGATCTAACCCCACCTGGTGACCTCCCTTCCCTCTGTCCATGGGCATGCTCTCTGCAAGGAAGTCAAAGGCACTGAGGGCCACAGTGTGCTCTTTCCTCCCTCCCTGCCCTCTCACTGTGTGAGTCCCATCCAAGTTTGCCTGCCAATATCTACTGGTCTCTGCCAGCATAAACAGTGGCAGAGGGCCACAGGGGCTCCAATTCCACTTATGAGGAGAAGAACAATAAGAGATTAGTTTGGTAAAACATATGGAGGTGGACAAAATGGAGGCATGACAAAAGCAAAGAGAAAATCTACAGAAATTGTACCTGTATGACCTCTCCAAAATACTGCAGAACCATGGTAGGGTCACCTCTGTCTTCCTCAGCTCAACCTGGTAGGAAGACAGCAGTTCAGACCCTTTGAATGTGGTCCCACAAGGATGCAGGGTCATCAAGGAGAGGCACATGCCTCAGCTTTGTCCATTGGGCGTCAAGATAATGAAGCCATTAGCAGCATCAGGCAGGAACAGGATCTGGTCACCACCCCAGGACAAGGCAGGGGAAATGCCATGGACAATGCCAGGATGAATGGGATGACTGAGGAAATGAAAGGAAATGTGTTCCCTGCTGAAACCTCCACATTTGGAAGATGCCTCCTGCCATGTCATATTGCTGTTTTCCCAGGATTTGTTGGTTCCTGAGCTGAAGATTAAGGCTTGCAGGCTCATAGACACTCTCTGGTTATTGTTTATGAGACCAAGACATGAAGTCATTAAAAATAACTCCTCTTGCCACTACCCAAATAACTCAGTAGGGTTGAGTGACTGTAACCCAGTCTGACCTTTTGTCATTCCAAGTACTGCTATTGTGAGGCTGCAGTTTCATGATTTGTGGGGAGCAAATTCCCCTCCAAACAAAGGCGAAACCAGAGCCAGGGTGTTGTGCACATCTCTGGGAGAGCAGATTGGAGTGGCCAAGCCCAAGTTCCTTTCGAGCTGAAGCAGCCCCAAAATCACCACATTTCTGGGGAGAGCCTGTCACAGAGAATAATGGCTGAGAACCTTCCATACTCCTCTGGAGTGAAGGTTTATCACTGCATTCTATCAAGATTTGTACAAAGTGTGCCTTTGTAGGTGAGATAAAGTTTCCACTCCTGACTGAAAAAAAGGAGGGGGAGGAAAGGGAGAGAGGCTCAGAGCCTAAGAATCCTAACACTTAGATGTCTTAATTAAAGGTAAACTTTTCCTTTAGGGTGGCTGTGGTTAGAGCAGCAGGCAGAGAGACCTGACAGCACAGGCTAAATAGAGAGAAACAAAGACTCTTTCTTTTTTTCTTATTTTTCTTTTTTTTTTTCCCCAAACATTCACTTTGGCCTCAGTCTGAAATGGCTTTGAAACTGCAGACACCTTCATGTAAATATTCTTAATAAAGAAAAAAAAGTCTGCTGCAGGACATTTGTAATCCTTCTAATTTAGACGTTTTAATAATGTGCGAGTTTATCTTGGAGGACAGTGGCTGACCTGGAATTAATGCCTCTGCCAATGTAAGGCTAAAAGCTCAGACAGAAGACTTAAATATAATAATATAATATGTGTCTGTATGTGTGTATGTGTATATATACACACACACATATATACACATATATATGCATGTGCTATATAAGCACATCTTTAAGTAATCATAAACGCCCTTTAAAAATTATTTCTGCACAAATTAAGATATAGACAGCATCTGATTGGCTCAGTCACTACAGAGTGGTGCCTCATGATATATTCATTTCCTATTCTGGTGTGGTTAATTAGGTATTTCAATTTAATTACTGCAGTCAATAGCACTTTCAGTTGAGTGTCTTAAGTGTTCATTTAATTTAATGTAGATTTAATAAGGCAGTGGTTGTATGTAAAGCTGTTAACCATCTGGATGGGCTGCAAAGCCCATCTTTTCTCTTGGGTAGCTGGAGCCTGATCCAAGATACACTGATGTCTACAGCAGTCTTTCTGTTAAATTCAGAAGCTCAAAACCTAGGCTCCTTGGGGTGCAAGGAGATGGGCAAATGCCTCTAGCTGTGGGCTTCCTGGCTGGCCTGTGTGAGGGAGGGTTTTTAAGGTGCCATTTCTCTTCTGTAGACAATTTCATATAGCAGTAATGGTAGGAAGAGCGACCCATGACTCAGGATTTGATAATTGTGAGCAATGAGACTGAGCTTAGAGTTTTAAGCAAAATTTCAAGTGATTTCTCACAGCCTGGGTAAGGAGGTGATGAGTTTGGTCACACCTAGGAAAATTTAAAATAAACACACCAATTTGACAAACATCATGCAACTGAATTATCTATTTTACCCCTGTCACAAGGTCTGGCAGAGCTGTTCATCCTCTCTCCACCTCCTAAGAGTGAGTCACTGGCTCATGCTGTGGGTCAGGAAATATGCAGGTCTGCAGATTTTCAGATCACTGACTTTCTGGGAGAAAAAAGAGGCAACCACTAGATACAAGCATTGCCTCTCATGATTTCAGGGCCTCACTTAAATGGGAACATGATTTGTTTAGGCAAAAGATGATATAGCATAGGGCTATGATTATAGGGTCTGGACATTATGGCCTGGACACCTGGCCATCCTGTCTTCCTGCAGAGTTCTACTTAAAAATCAGACCCTGGTAAAATTGTAAAATACTACAGTAGTAGAGATATACTGGTGCCTAATGATGCTGGCACATACCTGAGGGAATTTCCAGGAACACTTGGGTCAGGAGCAGCCAGACACTATATGTACCAGTATTCCCTCCACACAGACCTCATAACTTAGCTAGATGAGAAAAGAAAAGAAAAGAAGGGGGGGTTCTAAGCAGAGGATACGTAGCTAGATTCCACATCTCTGCCATAGGACAAGCAGAGGGAGGATGTTTTGGTATACCCTAGAGGAGGCAATGGTGACCCCATTGGTTGCCTCTCCCTCCAGCCAATGATAGAGGCAAATGAGTGGGTTTAGCCAGCAACCCCCACTCACACTGTGCCAGTTTTATGATGTTGCCCTGGCCCAGAGCCATAGCTGGCTGGCTGGCAAGCTGCATGTGACACAGGAGCCTCAGGTTCTTCAGGCCTGTGGGCTCCCATGCTCCCCAGGCTTGTAGCCAGTCTGGGTTTAAAAACAAGCAGCAGAAACGTCGGCAGGAACAGGACTCCAGCACATGAAATCCAGTGAAGAGAAATTCTTCTGCTGCAGAAAGTAGGCAAAAGGCAACTGGAGATGAATAGGCTGCCTGACAGCTGGCAGACACACAGCCTGTCTGCCACAGATGGTAATATATGCACTGCAACTATTACAGCATCTAAAGGCAAAAAAAAAAAAAAAGCAATAAAAAGCTTTAACCTCTGCTAACCAGGAAAACTAGCAGTGGTTTCAGATGCTGTCGGTGGAGAGGAGCCTTTGTGATGCTTGTGACAGGCAAATGGTCTAGAAAGCTCTACTGAGCTGTGCTTGGGATTAAGGGCCAGGAGCGCCTGGATTCATGCTCTATTTGTACTAGTTACACAGCCAGTTTTAAAAATTGTATTACTGTTGTTATTATAATGATATTGCTATCACTACTGTTATTTTCTTTACACATCAGTGGAGCCTGGACAGCTAGTCTTAATTTCTTACGTGAATGCAAATGGCATTTAGATTTTTGTGGAGATCAGACACCAGACACATTCCTATATTCTTGTCCAATGTTCAATATTTTTCCATGAGTCAAAGAGAACAAGAATGGGCATATTGTGTAAATGCAAAACTCTGCCTTTTTAAACTGACACGATGAATTTCAGCCCTGCCTCTTTGTCTCTCTCCTCCGAGCAGGGGCTTCTCAGCCTGACAGATTTTTTTACTTACTATCCTTGAAAACAGAGGGAGGAAAAAGTCAGTCCTTGTTAATTCCTTGTCCCAGTTACCTAGCAGTGCTGTATCCTTAAGGACTGCTGGAATTTTTTTTTTCTTTTTTTTTTGCCTTTTTTTTTTTCTGCTTTTCTGAGATGCTGAAGAGCTATGGCTTTCCTGACAGCTCTGTTCTCTCAGTAAAAGCCTGCAACACTAGAGGCACTTTAAAAAGGAGTGAGGAATCTGCTGCAATAGGCATCCAACAAAAGTTCCTGCTGCAATCCGCGCTTCCAGTAAATGCTTGTTCGTAATCCAGGTTTCAGGCTTCAGGACTGGTTCTTAGTAGCACACTGATACATGTCAGTGTAGCTGCATCTGTTTACAGCAACAGAAGATTTGGCCCACTGTTGTATTAGGCTTCAGTACAGATTCACAAACAACGCCATGTATGCAGACTAATATCAGTATTTAGAGGGTCCCTGGAATTTTAGTTTTGCTTGGGGAATGTACCTCTGTATTTTACAGTGTGTGTGAAATGTGCCTGATGGATGACTTAGAGACTGAACTCATCCATGCCTGCCAGAGCAAGAGCTGCCCTGGAGACTGCTCTGATTTGGTCCATATCCCAAGAAAGACTATAAGGCCTTCCCAAAGGCTTCTCCCAAGTACAGACCAACATAGACAGAAGTGTGCATGAAAACAAAGACTTTATTTCTAGACAGAAATACCTTTGATTATTTTTTTCAGATATTTTAATAGGCCATAAAATGCTTATTTCCACACCATAAATGAGAATAAATATGTATCTACCAAAGCCAGCCTAGTCTAAGTAATATGCAAGGAAATTTTCTCTGAAGTGCTTTAACAACCCTGAATTTCTGGTTGTTCTTTCTGACAGTGGGAAGTTGGTGAGTGCCCTCTGAGCACATTTGACCAAGAGCTTCCTAGCTAAGGACTATGAAGGAAAGAAAAGCATACAAAGAGCAAAAGGAACTAATTAGCTCCAAGACTGATATGGCCATTTGTCCACTAGGAACCAGTCTGCTACCTCCAGAATTTCAAATATAGTAGCTTGCTGTACAGCCTTTCATCTGTAATGATTTCTAGTCACCATTAAATGGTACCATAAAGGTGAAAGGTTTCACATTAGTTATAAAATGGAAAATTATATTTATCCTAGTAAAATTATATTTATCCTAGTATTTTCAAAAGTATGCTGGGATCCATATTTTGACACCTAAATAGATGTCTGCTTTTCAGAGGTGCTGAATGTGCATTGATGTCTTTTGAAATTTAGCTGGAAAATAGGGCTCGTTATTAATGTGTTTGACAGCGTCTAAATGCTTGAAGAGTATTTTTCAAAAAAATATAGAGAGATAAAGTCCTTGTCATGGAATCTTATAATCAAGAACAGAGAAACAAAGTCCAGCACAATCCATTTAAAGACCTGTATATCTCAATGAACTTTAGATCAGGCTTAAGCAAAAGCATTATTTAGCAACTCAGATTCATCTGATGGAGCATCACTTTGCTCAGTCAACCCTTTGATTGTTTATGTAATTTAAAAACTACTGATCTGATGTCTTCCCTGAAGAAATCTCTGTAGAAACAGAGACTGACATTTCTCACGTACATTGCCATTTATTGCTTTCATCTCCTCCTCCTCTTCCCTCATCATACATGTCGTTAACTTGGAGACAAGTCAAATTTATACATTCCCTCCATTTGCTCTGTGTTCAAAACTTTCCAGTTACATACCAGATCTATCCTAGAAGTGAACAACAAAAAGATGAGAAGGAAGGAACACAAATTGCTGGCTAGAGGTTAAGAAAAACAGGGGAGCTGGAAGGGGGCCCTTCCAGCATGTGGGAGTGTGTGTCTTCATCTTTCGAAGCAGTCAACACTTGCCTGGACAATATCCTGAGCAACCTGATGTAACTTTGTTGGTAGCTCTGCTGAAAGCAGACATGCAGTGACAGGACAAGGGGGAATCAACAATCACAATTGACTCTAGAAACAGATTCAAGGCTGCTATGGAGGAAAATATGACTTTGAGATAGGCTGTTATATTTGAGAGGCCTAGAACTACTGGTTTTTAGTGCTGTTTCTATTTTCATGAGCTCACTCAGTGAGTGATCAGTGCACATAGGAAAATAAGCCATATAGGAACATCAATTGTAATGAATCCACTCATGTCTCTTTCACAAAAAACTATCATAGCGGTGAAAAATATCTGAAAGTTTTGTGGTGACCCTTTGTCACTTATTGCCACAGCTGGTGGGGATGGGCTGCTGACTGTGGCTGAGCACCAACAGTCTCTGGCATTGCTGCTCCAAGCACAAACCGTAGTGGGTGCTCAGCAGCTGGGCTTTGCCTCAGAGGGGCAGGACAAAGGACCTGAGGGCTGCAGTGTACAAACAGCATCACCACATCCCTGGGAAGGTTTGAAAGCCCTGCCTAGATACAACCTCCTTGAACCTCTTTTGCCAAAGGAAATCTTTTTGTAAAAGCCAGGCTTTTGCTAGATGATATGTACTATAAAATATTCTCATTTCTAACCAGAGAGAATACTAGATAGCTTATCTTCAGTTTCTTCAGAGATGTGTCTCCATGCATTTTACTTGTCTACTTGTGCAACCATCCTTTCATCCTCCTCTGCAAATTCATCCTCTCCACTCTGCTTGTCATTTCTCACATTCCTTTTAAGCATGATCTTGTAAGCTTTTCAGTACCTGAATTAGTGGGGTTTCCTTTTAGCTTATAGGTGCCTTTTTCTTACCCTGGACTGCTCTGGCCCCTCTATTCACACTGACCTTTTCCAGCTCCTGAAGCATCCCTTCCTGGGTGATTCCTTGGTTCCAAACCTTTCCATTCAGTCTCTCTGGCCATTTTCATCGGTTTGGACTCTTTCAACCTTCTCATCAAGAGGGTGCTTAAGGAAAGACCAACTAATAAAAATTCACCTCAACATGTGCCAGTCCAAGACAACAAAGCATTTGGGCTTCCTGGCTTCCTGTAACCTGCTAATGACCTTCCGTAATGATCACAATTCCATACTGATCTTCATATTCCAGAATTACCTAGATACTGGTCAAATTAATCCCATTTTTACAGTTTTCCTCCAGACTCCTAAAGTGTTAGAAATAGAGGAGCTATGAACTTGTATCCTTACTAAACCTGGAGGCATCTCATCAATATCAATGACAAATATATTGGGGGAAGATTCACAATCACATTGACATGCCTACGAAAACCACTCCATCCCCTTACCTCTTTTTCCCTGCACTACCAATCCCCAGTAACCACAGACTAGTTTGAACC
Source organism: Peucedramus taeniatus (assembly GCA_013400575.1). NCBI lineage: Eukaryota > Metazoa > Chordata > Aves > Passeriformes > Fringillidae > Peucedramus > Peucedramus taeniatus. Next base: position 81,442 of record WBNO01003419.1, on the reverse strand, counting down.
TTGATATTTAATATTTTTCATCCCCTTCTAGCTATGTTATCGTCACTTTTTATAAGTCAGCCTCTTCCCATTTCCTAACAAATGCTCAGTGCCTCTTTAGACCTTGATGAGCTCTGAATCTCTCATGCAGTTCCTCAGACTCTATCCACTTCTGATGAGAAAGTGTGTAATTTCACTGTGACTGAATTCATTGCTGCTCAAGTTTGCTAAATAATCTCTTGATCTGCAGTTAATCAGTTAGAGTCTTAATATATAAACTTTCACAATTTTCTCTTTTATTTGTCCTTTCCATTGCCTGTTTTCTTCAGAGGAGTTTCTTAAAAGCTCTTTAATTATTGTTGCAAAATCCTCCAAAGCCCTCAAAATTTTTGCCTGTTTTGCTCAAATAAGTCCAAATCTTGGTGGGGTGCACTTGTCTTGTCCTGACACTGCACGTTTAAGCTGAAGATTTTGAAAAAGGCTCTTAAGTACTCCTCTTACTTCATGTCCCTAATGGGGTGACTGTGCATTACAGGTGAGATGCTAATACACGTCAAACCCAACCATCAAGTAAGTGCAGCAGTCTTGTAGGAGACCTCTTATTGGAGGCCTGGATTTGATCCTAAATATCACTTCTTCACTAAAGTTTTGGCAGAGGACTCCTTCCTTCTAACAAGAAGCCATTTTGCCAGTTGCTCATTAAGTGTATTCGTTGATGCATGATGGAAGGCAGCTCTCATTGACATGGGCCCTCCTTGTCCTGGCTGATGGAGTCTGATGCTGAAAGCATGACTGGGGAGCTTTCCCCATGAAAGCTGAAGGGATCTTTCTTTTCCAATTGACAAGTGGTGAGTGTATCTCCTGTGAACTGTAATGTACCCTGAAGAAGACCTCAAGGCCAAACAGTTGACTTGAGTGTCCTGTGTGACGCATTGATTTGCAAGAAGAGAGAAACAGTCTAAATATTTCCTTATTTTCCAAGTCTGGATGGAGGGCTACTGTCTTCCTCCAACGACTGAACTTTTGATAACAGAGTGTTGCAGAGGGGATGGGTGCTCAGACAGGTAATAAAAACCCACGTGTGGGAATGGATATGTGCTCTAATGAGCCTACAGAGTGAAAATTTGGAAGCAGCACTGAGCAGAATACCAGGACCAAAATGCTCTCAGCAGTCTTTCCTTAGGTGAAATCTGCTGTGCTATTGATCTCTAAAAGGCAAATCAAATAACAGCAGCCACATTTTTAAGGATTAGGAGCTTCCTGTGCAAGACAGTATGTGTTTTTAATACCTTAAGCTGACTTATGAAACTGGTAAACAATGTGGAGGGTGGTATTGGATGACCTCTTTTACATGCCTGATCATCCTGTCAGCATTTAAAATGCATCTGATATTTCCTTCTCATCAGGAGAGGATCAGTTAAGCAGTACTATTTCCCAAAGCTCAGGTTGCATTATGCTTTGTTCCACATTTCATGGTAATAAATGTTGACATAAATTTCTGTAGATTTCACACAAAGTGATTGTTAATTTATTCATGGATGAAAAGGAAAAGAAAGAAAGAAAGAAAGAGCGAGCAGAAAAGACTCCTCCAGAAAACAGATACACAGCTTGCAAGATAAGAAATACAGCTCTTTTATGCCTATTTGTTTTGCACACAGTAATGACTGCTACACTCTGATTAGCAATCTTGACCTAGTTAAAATTCTATTGTTTTTTCTGTGTTCCTATTTTTCTAAAAGACTGTGACTAGACATGATATTTTATAATCCATCAGATGTAAAATCTGCATAAAAAATATAATTATTGTGCTTCAACAACCTGGACCAAAGCCCTGACATTATGTTTCTAGGCAGTACACTGTGAATAATATGGATGCATTTTTAGGTTGGTATGTTCAGTTGGCAAGATACATAATTTTTCCATAAGCAAAGGTAAATTGTGGGATTTCTAACATACTGATTGCTATTCCAGCCTTGTCACAGCTAATGAAAATTAAGTGGATACTTGTCAGCCAAGAAACATCCTTATTTGTTACTATAAATTCAGTTTCAGTGGCACTAAACATTACAGTAAACAGGGAGAAAAACTTGTGTTGCCTCTCAGGCAGCTTTATTGTTGCCAGTGGTGCTTACATCTAAGGATCAGCCAGAGTCAGGACACCACTGCAAGAGGCCTGTATGGACACCTGGATCAGAAGGACAGGCATGGAGAGTGGGGAGCTTTGGGATGGGTAGAGCAAAATTCTCATGGCAGTAAACCCTGGTCATCCAAGTGCTCCCTGGAGCTGATTAGCTAAATAGGAGGGGAGTGAGGCAGAGTGGAAGTCTGCTGCCTCAAGCTGCTGTGCCCACCAGCAGTGTGGGGCTGAAGGTACCTATGCCTCCTCCTCCTTAGGCTCAGAGAGAACAATTGGTCCCCTTCTTATGAACACAGGGTGGGTGGCAGACGACATCTGGAGTTGAGCCTCTGCAACCTGAATGGAGCAAGAAACAGCTTCTGCTACCCCTGCACAGGTCTTTGCACCCATGGAGGAGCCACCTTGTCCTAGCCATGGTGCTGTGAGGACACATCAGCTTCAGGGCTGCTCTCCATTGTGCACAGTGCCCAGGCCTCCACTCTATCACTCAGTCCTGCATGAAAAATTAATGGTGCTTATCAGATCAGCATCATCCAGCAGACTGGGCTTTGTCAACTCAGAGTGCTAAAATCTCTCTGAAGACTACTCTCATACTTGCATCCTCAGCCATGTCAGGTAGATGCTGCAGTTGAAGACAAAAGATTAAAAATAAATGTACTTGAGCAGTGCAGAGAAAGTGAAGAGCAGAAGGGCTGGGAGTAGGTTCTCAGAAGTGGATCACACTACTGAGATTTTCAGGAGAGGCATCAAGGTGAACCTGATTCTCCTGGGTGTGGGAAGGAGGGGGAACAATCAGAGCCAACGGATTTCAGATGTGTAGAAATAGCGATGATGGGAACCCTCAAAACCAACTCTGTAGATAGAAATGGCCCTTGAGGGTGCCTGTGTGACTGTGGAATTAGGACCTGTGGTGGACCCAGAGATGGCATCTCAGAGATGGCCCCTCATCATCCCTGTGTCAGCCCCAGGGTGCCTCTGGAGCTTCCAAACTGGCCATGGTGTGAGTCAATATGACCATCCTCTCTGGCTAAAGGGGTAGGAAAAAATGGAGAGAGGCATCTGGTCCTCCTGCATGCTGGGAGATGCCTGCAGCAGGGAAGCTCTGCACTGGTGAGCCCTGGTCCCTGCCTGGAAAGGTGCTCCCCAGCTTGGCACAGCTCTGAACACCACAGGAGGTGATACTGCAAACACTGTGAGCCACTATTTTAAAATTGAGAGTTGTTGTCATTCAGAATCAGGCTCTAAGTCTCAAGGGTGGCTTGCTAGGTCCAGCCCTGCAATGCAAAGGTGCTTTCACAGCATAAATAAGTATCATTCAGCTTCTTTTCCTCCTTTGAAGGGAATTTTTTTATTTCAATTTTCATTGTTTGAATATTTTTCATATTTTTCCTGTAATTCCTTTACCCTTTTGCTTCCCCTGCTACGTGGAGTATTTTGTTTACAGTGCAGTCAACACATACTGTTAGAAAGTCTAGGTAATCTAAAATGGACCTTTTAAGGTGGACTTGTTTGCTGCTTCTACATTTAAAGCACAAAATCCAGAGCTGCTTTTTCTATCATCAGAGATATCGCTCCACAGGAACTGCTAGCACTGCCACACTGCCTGCTTCACAGTGTGGGGTTTCAGTCAGTAGCACCTTGGGAGTTCCATCCTTGTTGTTCCACCACACAATGTAGGAATACTGCAAACCTTTGTAGGAAACTGTGAGAGCTGGGAGAACAAAGGTGGGAGGATTCTTCCTTTTATGTCTTCCACTAAAAGGCTTAGTGGGGACTTAGGACTATCAAGCTGTGGTATTTTCTCTGTAGTTTTCTTGGGGTATTCTGGTGGTTTGGCCCAGTCTTAAGTGTCCAGCTATAAATATTTCAAAATTACCATCTGATACAGTACTAACATCTCTGTACAAGGCCTTGATCTGCAGGCACTGTGGAGTTACTTGGGCAAGTCAGAGGGACAGCTTGTGTTTTACTTGTCCTGAGAGCTGTGAAACTCAAGGTGCTGGATGGTTAGTCTAGGAGTTCTGTTGAGCACTGTGCTCCTTCCTACAGAGTGTTAAATGACGTGAAGAGCAATTTCTAAAGGAAGTCCAGCTGCAGAAGCTGTATGAAATGCACAAAAAAATTAAATTTTCATTGAAAGTGAAGCCTTATAGACTGTATTATTTCCTGCTGACACAGACAATTCTTTTCTTTGCCATATTGGATAGACCCTATGGAAAGATATATAAGGTGAATACACATGAGTAATGTCAGAAATGTATCAATGATGTGATAAAAATATTGTTAGATATGGATATTTTGGAGAAAACAATCTCTAAAATTTCTCATTGACAAGCTGTGCTTTTGCACCAAAACTTTCTTTGTTTTCATTTTCTGGGGAAAAAAAAAGAGCCAGAAAAAAAAAATTCAGCAAAATCCTCTAGTTTTATATTTAGTAAAAAAATTCAACCAAAATTAGGGTGAAGGAAAACCCTTTCTGTTTTTCCAAAAGAGAAATTATTTGGTACCAGGATTTGATCAGCCCTTATTATTAGTTCAGTGGATTTCCTTCTGATTTGGTCTGGTGTCAGAGAGCATTAGAGAAAAAGCTGCCTCTCTTAAATTCCTTTAAGACTCTGAATAAGTTTTAAATATAAAACTTATAAATATGATATATGTCCCTCTGCACAGGACATGGTATCACACCAGGTCGTTTAGATTAAGTCATCTCTAGAGTTTGCCCTCTGCTGTCCCCAAGCATTTTGTCCAGGAACAGCACTGGGCTGTCTCCTAGAAATGATCTCCAGAGGCTCAGTTTTAACTTCAGAAGATCAATCATCCAGCACTGCCTTCTGTAAGTGCATGACCTCACAGTGACTCACCAGAGCCTGCTCAGCAAAAGGTCTCACATCAACACATGCTGCCAGGAAATGCCTGTGCTCCGTGATGGCTCATCCAGTGCTGCCCACCTACCTGTGGGATGGTGCTGGGCATGGAGGGCTTCCTCCTCTCCCACTTACTGTCATGTCACTCGTTTCCCATCACAGGGCCTTTCAGTATTACACAGTTCAGGCAGTTTGAGATGTGTAATCACAAGCCTCTTTGATCTGAGGAATGTGCCTGTGTATGTTATAGGAACTTTTGCTTTATGTTTACTGACCCAAATCAATCCTAGCTTGCAAATTGAAGGAGATGGAGCCTGAAATCTGGCAAGTTGTTTTTTTTTCATCTGAAAGGTCTGTGCTTTGCTTGGGTAAAAAGGGCTTGAGTACTGACTTTTAGTCAGTAATCAAAAAATGTGATTGCTAGAAAAATGCAAAGATTTCAGTGATGGAACCCTGGTCCTTTCCTTTCTGAAAACAAAAGAGGCATAATGCTGTGGGCTGCTCACATCCTTCCCATGCCCTCTCCCTCCATATCCTGAATTCATGGGGGATATGAAATCAGGACCTTTGTAGCAGCCTCAGTGAAGCCCCCTGAGTTCCCTGCACCTTTGCAGCCTCACTTGCTCTTCTTTCTGCTTTAAGGTGTGGACATCTTTTGACTGATGGTGTTGTCAGCATTCCAAGGGCTATGTTTGCAAGGTTTTGGGAGATGTGATAAGTTACCACTTGTTATTCTTTAGAAATGTACAGTGCCCTTTTTGGTGGGTAGATGTCACGAAAGCAGGAGTCCTCCAGGCCATGCAAAGGGAGGGGGTGCTTGGTTAAGGGATGTGTCCGGAGATCATGGTGCTCTGCCTGGCTCTGCTGCTGACTTGTGTGTGGCAAACCACTTCCCAGCTCACCCACCTCACCCTGCTATCTGCTAGTAGCTACTTCAAATGCAGGAGAAAAGCAGATACTACACACAGCACAATGTGACATCTGTATTTTTGCATGTGCCAGAAAGCTTGGTGCAGGTGCCCTGAAAATGTGGGGTTTTTTAAACAGCTCCCTCTGCTTCAAAATGTCAAGCAAACCCAAATTAACTCAGAAAGTCATATTAACCACTTAAAACATATACATATGCAGGGGATGAAGTCTTCAAGATCTGTTCATCCTTTCTGTCAGCAGCACATCTGAAAGCAAAATGTGCTGCCAAGTCATGTATTCTAATGACCTGTGGACTTCCCCATTTCCCAGGAAGATGAATTTGAGTGTACGAGTATGGTTTCTAATAAACACATTGACAGCAAAGATGATGGTAAAAGGAAGTGCAACTTACCTTTTTTTTGTTCCAAAGGAAATTACAGTGACTCATGTGTCAGAAGGAACATGCTAATCCAAGACAGTCTGTGCTCTTTGCAGTGCCCACCCAAACCTCTTCCTAGTCAGGGACACCTAATGACAATTAATTACTCTTGCATGCACACAGTCTGTAGACTTATACAAGTAGGCATCAACATGTTTGTCCTTATCAAAACATTAATCTGTGTTTTAAAAGCTATGCTGGAAAGTTAACTTGAAATATGAAATTGGATTTTCAGTGTCAGAGAGAGAAATTACAAACTTTATTTTTAAGGGCTAAACTCAGGGACCTGATGATGCAATGGAAGAATATGTGGGTTTGGAGGAAATATGTATTTCTCAGTTAAGCTCTTTTCAAGCAATTAATTGATATTCACACCAGAATAAAATTTTTCATATCTGGAGTTATCTGGGAAGAGCTTTTACTTATAGGTAAGCCTGAAACTGAGGGTCATAGAGGCCACAATAGAGTATTATTTGCCCACGGACTTCTGTACATGAAACAGCGTGATGAAATAATGTGACTGGAAGATCTCATAAATCATTCTTCCTCACTTATCTGGAAAATTAGAGTTCTCAGTTCTCTGTGCCCTTCACAGCCTCCCAAGGTATCTCAGTTTGTACAGGCGTTATTTTCTCACTGGCACACACAGGTATTTCTCAGATGGCATTGCCCTGATGCCTCCGGGGCCATTGCACTTCTGCCCAAGTGCAGAAAGGAAGAAGATGAGCTGTGTTTCACAGCTTAGTTTCCTGGCATTGCTCATGGCTGGAACAAGGACAATGTGTGCTGGCTCTGCAAGGGCTACATGTGCACGTGTTCACTCCTCACTGCGTGCCCCTTTGGTCATGGAATCATAGAATCATTGAGATTAGAAAAGACCTCTAAGATCAAATGTACAGGGCTAAATATAGGACAGATGCCCTTGTTTTGAAGTGATCTGTTCTTTCATGAACTGTGTTCAAAGCAACTCTTCTTGAGGGCATCTGCATCTTACTGGAGGGCATATGTACCAAGTCCAGGCTTTTCAGCTCATGGGACTGACATCTCTGTTTTCTGTGCACGGGGTTGGAACTTGTGTGTACAGCCACAGCAGATGAGTAGATCAGGCAGACAGAGCCATGAACCTCATTTCCTTTGGTAGGCCCACAGGGCTGGCAAGCAAATGGAAGTATCACTGTAAATATTCAAGGAAAAGAAAATAGAGTTACAACTCTCAGAGCAGTGTTGAGTGGACTGTATGTTTTATAAGAGATGTTTCAGGACATAAACAACAAGGGCTTAATATATTAATATACATCTTTGGGAAATAATCTGGCAGTACATCATGGGCCAGACCCTTGGCTGACATAACCTGACATGGCTCCAGTGAATTCATTCTCTGTTTTCAACAAGTTAATATCTAACATTTTTAATTATACACATCTCTGGCCAGTATAAACCTACGTGAGCTAAGGATGCCTTGATCTTGTGTGTGCCCTTATAATGTGTTCAAGAACTTTTGGACTCTACAGGTGTCAAAAATGGTTTTTTTTGATCATATACCAAAATTGGGAGAATGAAAACCTGCACCACCAGATAGGCAAAGGGTAGATTTCATGACTGCACTTGTCTCTGCTGTCTAAATTTATTTAGATCTGTCTGGCACAGCTAGATTGGAGTAGATCTGGAGCAAAGGGGCTTTACCAGCTACAGCTCTGGCTACCTCCCTCCCTCATCACACCTATGAGGGGAAGGGAGTCTGTGATGAAGAGGAAGCAATAATGCACAGGAAGCAGCAATGCTCAAAAAATGCTGATGGGTGGTGCTGGCAGGGAGATTCACCACGTAAAGCCTATTTGCCTACAGTTCTGCACAGTTTCATTGACCAAAAAAAAATCCAGAGGAGCTCTCTGAACTAAGCAATGCTTACTTGCCTGTTACCTTTCAAGCAATTAAATTATTTCTTTGATATCATCTAGTGATTTTTTCTTTTGTCTCTGCTTCTTTCAGCTTCAAGGCTCCTTGAAGAGGAAGTTGGTGGTAAATCTGTCACCTGTCAACAAGAGGCTCAATGGTGTTTCAGAGAGCTCTTTCCTTGACATTAAGAGGATAAGAGTGGGTGACAATATCTCAGTGGGACAAGGTGGACAACATGTTAAGAATTGCCAAAGCCAGTCAATGTCAGGAGCTATGACTGTGGGGCAAGGATCACAAAGAAAGGCCAGCAGCCTAGCAAACAATACCCATGCTAGTGGGAATGACATGTTTAATATGACTTTGAAAGAGGTAAAGAAAGAACCAGGAGAAACAATGTCCTGCAGCAAACACTTAGATGGCCAGACATCCCATGAGAACATGTTCCCTAACAGATATGGGGAAGACTCATGGGACCAAATGATGGATCTTGAGCTTCAGGAACTGTTTAATGAACTGACTAACATATCGGTGCCACCAATGAGTGATGTTGAGCTAGAGAATATGATAAATGCCACGATAAAACAAGATGAGCCATTCAACATTGACCTTGGGCAGCTGAGCCAGAGGGGCCCTGTGAGATCTCTGCAGATAGATAAGATGGTGATAAAAAGTGAGTATGCAGCAGGCATGAATCAGGCTCCTGTGGGCTCCCCACAGATGAGGCCTTCTTCTACAGGTCCAGCCTTCACTATGGCTACCACTGCCATGTCTGCCTCTTCTCCCATCCCCTCGGTGCCTCAAACACAGGTGTCGCAGGTTTCTTCTGCGTCCAGTCGGCCGTTGCCTAACTGGCAGGAGGTGTCTCATGCACAGCAGCTCAAACAGATCGCAGCCAATCGGCAGCAGCATGTCTTGATTCAGCAGCAACAGCAGCAGCAGAACCAGACAGCCAACTGGTCCACTCTGTCTCCATCAGGACCTTCCCCTGGACCCTTTGTGCAAGAGAAAATCCCTAGTCCCTCTTTTCGCCAGCAGCAGTTCAGCCCACAAAGCTCAGCAATGCTCGGGGTGCCAGTGAATGGAAACCAGACAAAAGGGATGAGCAACTATGTTTATAAACCAAACACTCCCCAGAGCAATCCCATGGACATAATCATGCAACAGAAGCCTCAGGACCTCAACAGAAACTTTATCAACAGTGCTCAGCCACCTCTAGAGCAGCATCACGGCAACACAAAGCCTTTGTTTCACTTTAACTCAGAGCAAACAAACCAGCAGATGCCTTCGGTTTTGGGTTCCCAAAACAAGCCTGCCCTTCTGCACTACACCCAGCAGGCACAGGGTTCAGCTCCCATGCAACAGCCACAGCAACAGCAGCAACAACAGCCGCAGCCACAAACTACTCAGCCTCTCCCAAACCAGTCTCTCCAGAGGCCACCTAATGTAACCCTAGCGATGCAGCAAAAAATAATGCTTCAGAAAATGCAGCAAAGCCAGCAAGTCTCAGGTTTGCAGTATCCAGTCTCTCAGCAGCACAGACAGGTAAGACAAATTCCTCCTTCTTTGTTACAGAATTGTTCTGGTACAAGTAATAAAAAGGCTTTTTGAGCCTGGCTTCATTCCTGCAGGAAATGTGTCCTGGTGGCACTTAATGACCCTCTCAGCATCCATTTCTGCAGAGCTGGTGATGGCACATTTAGCACCTATTCAGGTGTATCATGGATGCACATTTAGAAGAATTTCAAGAAGCACATGCTCATAACCCTTTTCTCTTCATGCAATGGAATGAATATGTCACTGCTATATATTATGTAGATACTTGTCAGAAAGGTGAGATAGCAGGACAGATACAAGTGTATGTTGGACTCCCATCTAAGTTTTCTAGCTTACAAAAATTTAGGCTCTTTTGAAAGTCAAAATTTTAATGAATTCCTGTTATCTTAGATAATGTGTTTTACAATGTTAATTTTTATGCCATCATTTTTCTCAGGGAGGCAGGGTTAGGGAATTCTGGTTTTAAATATCTTTTGACTGATATGACAGAAAATACTGTTTGCACATTTGCTATCGCTTTGGCAAAGATAAACCAGTATTTATCTGTGAGCTTTCTAAACACCCATCACACTTCTGGGAATATTCTGTGGATAAAATACATGCTGAGGGATGAAGGAGAAGGTTGCCACAGATATGTCTACAATTATATTCCATGTAGCCGGCTCCCATTGTGTTATCATGAGACAGTACGCTGACAAGACCTGCTGTTTTAGCTTAGTTGTGCTATGCCAAGTCCCTGTGCACCCAGGTCTCAGATCACAAGTTTCAGACCTGCTAATCAAAGTGAGAATGTGCAAGCTTGCTGTACCCCAGAGTCTGGAAACCAGGTGCAAAACAAGTAAAACATATTTGACCTTGTAATGTTTAGGCAACTCTGAGTAGTTTAGGTGGGATTTCATCTCAGCATATTTGAAGATATGGGATTGCAGTATTGGTGTGGAGATCATTTGTAGATGTGAAAAAAGCTATAAGAAGCTACTTAAAAATGAAAGCCTAAGTTTTCCAATGACTCCCAGAAAGCAGCACTGTGAACGAATCATTCCGAGCTGGAGTTTCTTCACCAAACTGGGTGAACAGGCTGATGCTTTAAAAAGAGTAAATACAGTTGTATGCCTACACACCTTTCTCCTTTTAACTCTTTTAAATTTCCTGATCAACTAACCATGACTTACTCCAACAAGTCCCTTAACAAGAGGAGAAACCTATGGGCAGGTGTAAGAAATTGCTCTGATGAAAGATGCTGTAGAATGACCATTTGCCGGATACAAGCACAGTTTTGCTGTTTTACAGGAGGTGTCTGCAAGCTGTTCCTCTTCTTCTTGAGCTACTGTGTGCTCTCTTCTTAGGTGCATTTCCCCATTCTCTTAATAGACTGGCAGACATGAATTTTAACAGTCCTTCATTCAGCCACCATGAACCTTCCACCAATCTGTCATTGCAGGGGAGACAGGCAAGACTTCTGCAAACACTACTGTTTTTCTGAAAAAATTTGCAATGTCACATTCTGGAAAGGCATAAAAACATGACAGCAACTCTGCTTGACGTGATGTTAACTACTTGCTGTGTGTCCTCTTGGGCTGCTGCTCAGGGAGGCCAGCCAACAAGATGGACTTGGCACCTCGGCCCTAGTAGTACTTGCAAGATTTACCATGAGTGTTGTGGGATTTCTCACCTGTGCAGCAACAAGATCTTTGGTTTAGGAAACTTGTCCTAAGTGAACTTTGCTGAGTGCCAAACTTTGGAGATACACCAAGGAAGAGGTTTTGCCTATGATCAGAGATTTCTTTCTGTCAACTAATTTTCCAATGTTTCTTGTCATCTGACCACTTCCCACAGCTGTTTTTGCCAGATGTGGCTACCTGACCCACAGAAGAGTTGAGAAGCTTGATAGCTTTTTAGACACAGGTTATGGGGCTTTTGCAGTAAGGATGCCATTTTTTCTATGCTCTAGAGAGATAACTGGTTTTTTTTAGAGATCCTTAGCAGTTGCTCCAAAGTGCTGATGAAGTTCAGAACATCAGTTATGTCTCTCTCAATTAGAGTATTTTGTAGTTGCTGGAACAATACTTAGAAATATAATTGTTCCATGAATTACAGGGTTTTTAAAAGGTTTGAATGTAACCGTTTACTTGGCAGTATTTATGAGTCCTGTGGACCCTTTAGCACCTGCCTACACTGCTGCAAGAACCCACCAACCCCTTGCAAGGGCCTGCTTGCCACATAAATCTAGATATTAAATTGGAGGGGGAGGAGACACTGCTGGTATTATCTTCCAGTAAAGACAAGAAAGGTCAAAGTGACCTTGTGGGTTGGCTGCTGCTGATTTTAGCAATGGGGACATTACCTCATTTAGGCTCCACAGTCTGCTTTCCTGAAGGATCATCTCCCACCTCTGAGTACTTCTACACATCATTAAAAGTAATGTATGATTAATTACCAGCATTTACTAATTAACTTAATGATTAATATTTATTTTATTCATTCTCTATTTCTGCATGAGGAATCAAGACTTGATTCTGCTTGGTATCATTCAACTCCTCCTCAGATCATTATGGGACCTCTCACAATTCACTGCAATGCTTTGTAGCTGGTAATGTGAGGGCACATTCACAAAGGACTGCTGTGACACTGCCATCAGAAATCACTGACTGGAACACTGTAAGTTCACATTTTTAGCAGGACTAGCTCACCCTCTGGATTTTTTGCTCCCCAAGCTTTATGATCCCCAAACCCCACCTGAGCTTGGTTTTATCAGTCCAAACTGGCTAACTGGAAATGTAAGGCTTATAATTTCTCTGCTTGTCATATTCCCTGTGTGTCAAATCAAAGCAAACTTACAGAGGGATTTGCTAATTAGATGTCTTTTGCCTCTAGGGAAAAGTCATAAAAATGATGGAAATCATCTTGGTTTCCTGGAAGGTTGATCTGAATGAAGGGTTTGTTTGCCTCTCCTTTACTCTCCATTGTTCTGGGAAAGAATCCTTTCTATTGTCTATCTGAATGCAACATACACATAGTCATGAAAAACTCATAGAAATTCAACAATCTCTTTGTTTAGGAAATAATTAGAAGCTCCAAATTCTATACAGGTTTAATCAGGTTTGTGATGCTTCTACAGAGCTTCAACTGAAAATCTGTAACTGGTCCTGGGTAGAAGTCTTCCCTTTTGAAGGAATGTAGTACAGTCAGTGAGAGATGCTTCTGAAGTAAGACTTAAGATTTTTGAACTGAAGACTTGATGTTTTTGACTAGTCCAAGAAATTCCACGAAATTCCAAGAAATTTTCAAAGTTTTTGATCAACCATTATATTTGTTCAGTAAGATCTATTACTTTTCTGTGAAGTAAAAAAAAACCAAAAACACACACACACAAAAAACCCCCACAACAACAAAAACAACAGAAAGCCTGTATCTACTAAATAAAATATTATTCATCCCCTTCTGGTTTTGACCTGAAGCCAAATTAAACTCAAGGATTTCAAGTTGAATTTTTCTCCAACTGTTTTTATTCAACTTCATTTGCTCAAGGGAAGGAAGAATAGAAGGCTGAGCTCATGAGAACAGAAACCCTAAAAGAGCAAGGCACTCCATCTGCTACATGTGGGCATGTGTCCTATTTAGTCTTGGCTTTGGAGGCAAGGATAACACAAGGGATCGTGAGAGCTTCACCCCCCATTTTATATGAACAACCAATAGTCCATATTTTTAAGGCTCTGGATACATCAATGTAGATACAACCCACAACAGTGTTTGCTTGTGGAAAACTCAGGGCCTTGTTAGTCTTTGTTCTTTAAGAATTGCTTTGATCATATTCTCTTTCTTCACATCTCTGCACTCTTTTTCAATAACCCAAGAATTGTGATTAGTCACAGTTTAAGGGGTGGTGGTTGTATTTGCCCTTACTTGTCCTAATTGGAGCACACCTTAGATCATTTTCTTTGCCAGTTCTTAACATGATCCTTTTAAGTCCAACCCATCTTCCTTCTTACTGAATACTGAGCAGTCCCTTCTCCAGTACTGGCTCCTGGCACGTTTTCCCTGTAGGGCCACTGATCAGCACTGCACCAAGAGATGTGCCACCACAGAGGAGTTCTGGGTGCTGATGTGACGCCCCCTTGCAAAACCATTCCATTACTCCAGCCCTTCCAATACCCACAGCTTAATATGCATTCGTCATCTGAAATATCTCCAAGGGACAGAGATGGTATTTCAACTAACCTGGCAGCTCTGCAGAGATCTTGAAACAGATTCTCCTCTCATTTTCTTCAGTGTAAACCCACGAAATTTCATTTATTTTCAGGAGAGTGTAATTGAACTCACAGCAGCATAGTAAGAAGCCGAATATGGCCTTCTACCTTTTTTTTAAAGTATGGGCTAAAAAGTATATGTTAAACTCTCAGATAGTTAGGGTGCTATGTGAGGAAGAAGCACCAAGACCAAAAGAAATAATGGCTGTTTTGAAAGCGCAGATATAAAAAAACTCTTATTACCATTCACTGCTGAGTAGTAACTTATATTTCTAATTTAGCCCCTGAAATTTCTCAAAGAAAATGTGTTTACCACTATGGAAGAAGAGAAGAACACATTTTGGTGAGGCAACCCCTCTCTTTTCAAGTGTGAAGGAAATATTTTACAAATATTTCTGAAATTAAGAGAGAAAACCTAGAGTAGCTTTTGGTAATTGGTACAAACCAGGACTTGAATTTTACTTATATTATAAATGACAATGATTGCAGGCTTTTGGAATCTGTAATAATAGAAACTGTTCCATAGTGTAAGAAAATAACAATGTGACCTTTCTCTCAAAGCTCTCTATAAAAATAATATTTGGATGACAGCTTTTCTTGATAGCTCCATTTTGGTCACATTCCCTCGTACAAGGCCTTCTGAATTAAATATTCTGGGTAAAAACTTGAGTATGTCCCAATAACCACCATCAATTGCAGGGTCATAGCTGATTTATGAACATGAAACCAGAGAGAAAATGTCATAAGTTCCTGTATTGTCATTATGGACAAGCAGAGGGACAGCCAAGGTACTGAGTGTGTACACAGAAAAAGAGGACGGGTGCAAGGAACAAATGGCAAATAAGAAGATCCACAGTGCTGGTGGCTGAGATTACAGCTTACAGGCCCAGGGTGGTAGGGTAGAGTGAGGAAACATCATCAAAAACAGGACATGAGTTTGTGCTTACTAGATTAACTGGAAAGGAAGTGTAACAGGACAAGTCTGAGATAAGGGACTGTGAAGATGGCATGTTGATAAGAAGAAAAGGGGCTAAGGATGCTTCAGGTCTGTTTCTCTGCTAATGAGCAAGTTAGTCTATCTTGATCTGTGAACTTGTCCATAAAGTTGTGATGTCCACCAGGGCTTCTTACCTGGTTGAAGTGAGGATTCCTGGTATTGCTGTGTGTGCATCTGAGGCCAGTCAAGCCCTGAGTCAACTTCCTGCAGGGATTTTGGAAAGGCAGCCTGGAAAAACAATATAATTCCACAACTATTTGGAGCTGGCATGGTGAAAAACCCTTTCCTGTAAGTTTTCACTTGTTTGTAGGCAATTTATGAATACCTCAAGAAGTCAAGGAACAAAAAAAAAAAAAAGTTAACAAGCCCCAGTTCTCCCTAGAGTCTTCCTATTATTTTAACTGCCCAAAATGCTCAAGAGTGCTTAGTCCCAGTAATTTGTCTCTCTAGGGGTTCAAAATGAAGGAATATTTTAATGGCAAATATTTATTCCTCCACTCAGCCACTTTTACTGCTGGTGTTTTTATGGTGGAGACCTGCCCCAGGCCACAGATGACTGTTGTTAAGACAGCAACAGACCTAGTAATGTTCCTTTAATGTGAGTTTTCACGGGTGAGTTTACCATTTGAATGTGATGCTGTTCCAGAAAATCAGCCAGATGCTCCAACAGAACTATTCCAGAACCATCTGCCTGCTTCATTTGCTGCATGCCTGTTTCTGGTAATGTACACACACAGTGTAAGAGATAGGTTTTGCCCTGAAGAATTTATAGTCTTAAATAAGCAAGCCAGCCAAACCTTGAGTTGAAGGAAATCTTACTGTATATTTTATATATTCTTGTGTATTTGGGGAAAGAAAGAAGGAAGATGTCATTCAAAGCCATTACAATCAATCCACTGGAGTTTTTGGATATGCTTACCATTGCAGAAAAATCCTCTGACAGGGTCTGGAGTTGAACCAGACCCAGTGAATCAGTAAGAAGCACAGGAATTGAGTAAAAGGAAGGATATTTATCCCTCTCTTTCATACCAGATATCCGTATTTCATATGAGCCCCCTAAGCCTCCTATGTAACCAGTGAGGAAGGCTCTCTCAGAGTACCCAAGCAAGGCACATGGTGGGGAATAACCTCTCTGCAGAAGACTCTCAGCACCCTTGAGCCCAGCTCTACTGCTCTGCCTGAAAGATGTGTGCAGACTGAAACTTGCTTTCATGCATTGAGTTGTGTGGCAATATGTCAAGAGAAGATTGCTTCTACCAGCAACAGCGAGCTGCTAAACTCACCTCAGGTGGCTGGTGGTGGGGAACCTCACCTAAGGGGGTGTCAGGTGGAGTGAAAGGTGAACAGCTGGCTGCAAGAGGGAGACTGGGTGTGGAAGGATGGGACAGGAAGAGTCAGGGAGCAGAAAGTGTAGTGCAAGGCAAAGAAACAGCCAGATGGGACTGGATCCAGAGTAGGGCAATTGGATGGGATGGACAGAGCTGTAAGAGCAGGGGATAAAGGAGTGAAGCGCAGGAATAGTGAGGATCTGAGGGTAGGAAGAAGCTTGGAGGGCAGTAATACAGAGTGCAAATTGAGCTTGGGTGAGATTGAATGAGTGAGAAGGATTGAGAGCTCAGGAGGAGAAAGCTGAGAGTGAGTCTGGGTGCAGGTGGAGGAAGACAGGGCATCCAAGGGAAATAGTGTGGGAGAAAATGGAACAGAATAGGAGCTACTGATGCACAGGGGACAAGAACCTCCAGTCTTTGCAATGGGAAAGTGGGAGATTGCTAACACTTAAGAACTGTTTCTGTATCCTATGCCAGGAATAAGTGAAGGAGCATAAGGGCTTTGTGTCCAGTAGTTCCCAAAGTGCCTGCAGGAAGTCTTCAGAATGAGGCAGGAAATGCAGCCCTGAGCCTTTCAAATTGCCAGCTGAAAGGACACACTACACACTTCAGGCTGTGCTGTCCATCCTGTCAGTCTCCATCAGTCAGGGAGACAGAATAAGCAGC
The DNA here is from genome assembly GCA_013400575.1 of Peucedramus taeniatus. Lineage (NCBI taxonomy): Eukaryota > Metazoa > Chordata > Aves > Passeriformes > Fringillidae > Peucedramus > Peucedramus taeniatus. The sequence goes on along the minus strand of WBNO01003419.1, from coordinate 64,426 downwards.
ATATTTGCCCCACTGGGAAGCAACTAATACAACCCTTTCTCTGGTTTTCTTCCTTCAGGGGACCCTACAGCTCCTCCACCATCTACAGCTGCAAGTGTAGCCATTGCATAACCAACTTATAGAACAGAAGAGAATAGGATATATAGAACAGTTTTGTTGGAAGGGAGCTACAATGATCATATAGTCCAATTGCCTCACCAAATCAGGGTTGACCAACATTTTTATAAGGTTCAAATACCTCTTAAACTGACAGGCTTGGGGCATCAACCACCTCTCTGAGAAGGCTGTGTCAGGGTTTGAAGTTTCTTCCTACCTTGCCAAAGATATACACGAGGAAGAATGATGGAGATTGACCTTCTCAGGACTTCATAAGAAGCTGTTTAATCCACCTTGGTTGAAAAGTTCCCTGTGATTGACTGATGCCAAAATATTTGCAATAACCAAGGTGTGAAAATGAGGAAAGATGGTATTTTTGTGGATCCAATTTGTTATGTAACTTGTAAGAGGGAGAGGGACTGTGAGGGCTTTCTGTAATTCTGTGAAGATGGTTTACATGTACTCTCACAGACTTTTTTTTTTCCAGTCTTTTCTATAATTTGCCATGGTTGCAAGCCGGGCCACAGCCCGGCTCCAACAGAGTGATGAATTATTAAAGGATTTAGAGCTTTGGTTCTAGTTAGAAAAGCATCCAACTTTATCCATTGCAGAACTAGATTTCTCCGAAGGACTGTTAAATGCAGTCCCAGTTAAAGCAGGTTTTGCTGGGGTGACTCCAGTATTGTCTGGTTTCAGCTAGAATGGGGAAAAAAAAAAAGTACTTTTTTCCTTCCTACTGGAACTGGTAAAAGACATGGGAAGACAGAGGGATTAGCAGAAGTATTGGGAGTTTCACAGCCTAAGTGCAAAACAGAGTGGGAGGAGGGAGGGTGGGAGCAAATTCTGGCTATCCATCCTTAATCCAAAGCCGACAGCTCCTTCCCAGGCTGTACTTCACTGTCATACACTTGCAAATTCACTCCAGGAATGAAAACAGACTAACTTTAAGCTTGTTCCCAAAGCTGCAAATTTGTCCCTGCTGGGTGTTAATTTAACTGCTTCCAGGGCACCAGGATGTCTACTGGTGCTCACTGGGCTTGCTTTCTTCTTTTTTTTTTCACACATCTGGTGTTGTGAAAACTTCCAAGGCACCACACAGGAGAGTGATGAACTGACCACTTTTAACCCTTTCTGCAGCATGCTAAGTATGCTACCTGTCTCTCTTCACTGTTTTCTCCCTACAACAGATTCCACGGGCCTTGTTATGCGTGAGATCCACAAACACTAAAGTGGGTCTTATGAGTACTTCACAGGCTGAGAATTGAGACTTTCTTCAGCTCCATCATTCTCTGTTTTTCATGTGAACAAACCTGGCTTAACAGTAATAACTGGACTTCAAACATTTCCAGCAGGAAGAAATGTATTTGGGGCAGGGAGAGGTTTTTTCCAAAATACTTTTTTTTCCATTTGCGTTTATCTAGTGTTGCCACCTGCCAGCAGGGAGGGCGTTCAGCGCAATAGTTTCACTCACGTTAGGGCCTTTTCCTGTTGGTTTTTGATTGCTGCCATTTGTTCACTAATGGCATTAACTGTTTATCTGCTGCCTATCAACTGAACCAGAGCAAATCCAGAACAATCTGGGTGTCTCCTTTCCAGGCTTAGCTGTTGAACTCTACCTGGCTTTTGCCACTTGGTTTGCTTTCTGTCGAACAAGTTGTTTGCATGACCAGCTCACTTGTTTCACTAACATATTCCTAGCAAAGGCATACAAACTGGCTTTTTTTATCTTTGGCAAAGGCTTCCTAAAAAAAAACCAAAGGTACTTTTCTGTTTTGGCCTCTTGTGCCATGCCAGCCTCATGGCACAAGGAGCATGCAAAATCCTCTTTTGCTGTCTTCCCCTCAGCCCTATCATTACTGTGAATCCTGCAGCTTTCATCCTGTGTTTCCAGCCCAATTACTGTCCCTTCTCAGCCCTTCTTCCTCTTCAGCACCCAACTCTGGGGAGCTGAAACAGCATCAAGAAATATCTCACAGCCATGTGGGCTGCTGAACACTGAGAAAAAGCAGCAGCATCTAACACATCTATGCAGGAGACCCAAGTGTGCCACAGTCCTTGATTGTGGCATCTTCTCTTCTTCATGTAGGGCTTTCACTGCTGAGTTTATTTTCAAAAGAAGTAAAAAACTCTTGGTCCACAAATTACAGGCTTCCTTGGTAAACATAAAAGCTAGTTTGTGGGCTAAATGCAACTGTGTTGTCAAAATCTTGTTTCATATTTGAAGTGCTGTCAAGGCCACCCATCCTTTTCAGAAGCACTTCTTGGTGGGCCAAACTCCAGGGCTCCAGGCAGCACTGGAGCCCTTCTTCATAAGCATTTTCTATAGACATATATATACACTGTATTTAAAAAAACAAAAAAAAACCCAGGCTTTTAATCCTCCAGAAATACTACCAGGAGTGTTGGACTCATCATCTGAAAATACCAAGGAAATTGGGTTTTTGGAGGTACAAACATTCATCTCTCTATTAAAGCCTGATATTTTTAAAGCTCCAAAGTAGAACTTATGTGTCCATAGCCAAATTATTTATGCAGATCTAGAGAATGTTCATCCAAAAACCATATAGCTTTAACATATGCACCTCTGGTTTTTTTCTGACAAGTTTTCCAACCATTGCACCTAGTAACTGCTTTTGATATTGGCCATATGTAAATTTAGGCTGGAAATTGATTGGCACATTCCCAATAGTTTGGCTTTCCTGAGGAGAGTGCTGGTGGCCAAAAATCTTACTGCTTTTGAAATAAAATTTAGAATAAATTTTAGATATGTTATAGCCAGGCACTCAGTTTAAAAATGGGATTCTTTTCTACTCCTCTGCTTTCGTAGTAAAATACAAACTGGTGCTGTGACTGGTGCTTCATATATCCCTTTCTTTGTTGGAACCAAGCAAGGATCTGTGGAGACCACCTCTAAGTGAAGAGGAGTAGATGTCCCATGGCTAGGGACACCAGATAGACTTACAGGCATTTATTTGTAAATATATGGTCTGTTGTGAGGATATCTTCCCTCTCCTCCTCCAAAAGAATCCAAATCAAATCAAAAGCTCATCAGCTGGTACAGTAATTGTATATAAATTTGCACATGAAACATTAATTAAAGTCAAGCTGTGGAAAAATTAAAAAAGCTAAAAGAACTTTGGAAATTTGTGTGAAGATCACTGTGCTTGATACCCGGGAATATAGAAATGTTTGGACTGTTTGCGCAGATGGGCACAATGTTAATGAATCATTTTAATCACCTTCATTATGTTCTTTCAAACAGAGGAGACTACTATACAAAACCAACCCTGACAAAAGCAACATATAAAACCCAGAGGCAGTGGTGAGGCTGCTAATTAGACAACTTTGTTTTGATATTTGCATTTGAATCTATGGATCTGGACAACACAGAGTATTACTCTCAGGGCAAGTAGCAAACAAATGGCTGCTGCCCCATGTCCTCTCGAATGACGTTTCCAAGGTGCCTTTTGGTCTCTCTGTCCCCCAGGGTAAATATTTGGAATAGTCATTATTGTGCTTTTCCCATATTTTTCTTACATCTCTGGTCTTTTTGTGGCAACAAAATAATGAAGAAGCTGGAATTATGCTATAAATGTTACTTAACACAGAAAAGAAGACGGAATGCCCAGATTTTGTGTTATTTTAGCCATGCAAATGCTACAAGCAAAAACTAAACCAAATTGAGTTTATGCACAAATATCAGTAGGAACGGAGACAGTAGAGATAGCAGAAGTAATAAAATTATGTAATATATGCTAATTGTTTTCTACACACTAATTCATCCATAAAGCTTCTGTGAAGTACATGACTATTAACTGTTCTTTAAAGGTTAAAAATTGAGATTATGAGATCAGCACTTTTTTATAATACAGCTGGTGAAGTGAAAGCATTTTCTATACATGTGGTGCTTCTAAAAAGGTGTCTTCATACAAGGGAGGAGAGATGAAGTAGATCAGTATTTGTGAAAACAGGCCATCAATTTAAATGCATAAGTATGGCTTTAATTTTAGTCTTCAAAATAGGGTTGGATTCAGAATTAGCACGAACTTTGCAGGTTTTGTAAAAATTTTTCAAATTAAAATGTCTTGACCAAGCACTCCCCTGCTAAAACTTCAACAGGCAAAGATTTCTACAAATGTCAAAGTATCTTGAGGAAACTTTCTTTTAAAGATTTAGAGGTTTCAGCAGCCAAAGTGGTCAGAATTTAATTTCATTAATATTTAAATATGTATGGCTTAAACCATTTTAAAAATTCATAGGTTTACATTCTATGCTGAAGGAGGCTGTATCTGTTGATATTCATGTATGATGGGAATGAGCTCATGTACACTACAGTAGAACTTTAGCACTTCACAAAATGGCAAATAGATGCAAGGTAAGAGCTACACTTCAAATGTAGAGCAGAGGAGAAATTGATCACACACCAAGGCTTCTATTCAATTTGCATCTCAACTACTTCATATATGTCTATTTACACAGAAGTGAATATATTTTCATGTGTGATGATGAAGAGGGCAATTCTGTCCTTATTGAAATGTTAATCAAAATATTGTTCATAATAGCTATATTCCATAAGCAACAAATTAAAACAAAAGGTACATTTGAATATTTTAATTTCCTAGCCAATGCTCTCAAATATTGGGAGGAAATCAGGTTTTTGTTCCTTGTTCAGACTCAGGTGTGCCTTTTTTTTTGCCATCGGTTCAGGGTGTAACTGAGTTCCTGTGAGAAACGTCCTGTAGTGAATGAGAATGAAAGAAAAACTGTACTCACCTCAAATTCCCTCCCTTGTTTTGAGTTTTGCTCAAAACAGTGATGTAAAGGGCAGGAGTCAGTGTGGTGGAAGAGGGAAGTGTGCACACAAACACACATGTACGTACATAGACATCCTGCACCTCTAGGTGTTTGCATCCCAAACAACCTGTGTGTCCATCCCAGGCCATATATGACAGGGAAGAAACATCTTCCTGCAATTAATCTGAGACTTTTCAGACAATGAGCATGAGAGAGGACATGTGGACAAAGATCATGAGTGGCACAGGGAAGACAAACTGGGAAGAAATAATCACTGTCTCCCAGCAGGAAAGTTGTAGGCACCTATTGATATCATTGGGCAACAAAACAAGCAGGAGGAAGGCATCTTATCCCTAATATCAGGGAGCACTTCCTGTAGGCATCTTTGCTACACAACATTGTGGATGCAAAAAGTCAGCATGGATTGAAACCTGGAGTTGTGCAAATTCAGAAGAAATATTTGTGGAGGGCAGTCAGTATGATGTAGAGGCAAAGCTGCACTCAAAATGCCTACATGGCAGAATCTGGAAGATATGTTAGATACAGTCCCAGCATATAGTGGCTCTATTCCTATAGTCCATCTTTGAACATCTCTGGATCACTCTGAGGATGACCACTACAACACACAGTTCTGTTTGGAGCCACAGAAATAAGACTGCTTGATCATAGTAGAAAAGATTACTCATACAAAGTATGCCAGAAATGGTGCCTGGTTTGGGGGAAATCCATCTTAACCATGTCTCCCCCAAAGAAGTTTACAATCACCTGACCTACAGACCCTCACTGTGGCAATATTTTTTTTTCACTTGGTTGGTCTCAAGTTGACCTGGTCTCAATTTTGGCGCAGCAGCCCCAGACCTTGTGAAAGTGGATGTACTGTTGGCTTTTCAGCTCTGGAGCAGGCACAGTGATGTGCTTGGGAGCTTCACCTCTTGGAAAGTTTTTTCAAAGATGGCAGCTCTAGGAGAGCTCAGCAGCCCCAGAAGTATGTGCATACTGCATATGTGCTCTTTCTGCTGCAGTCTTCAGGGCAAGTTTAATGACTGCTTTCACAGGGTGACACAAATATCCTAAGGAGCACAAGCAACAGAAGGGAAATGGTGATTTTCAGCCATTTATACCTTATCCAAACTGGAATGGCATTTCATGGAGAAGCCAAAAGCAATAGTGTCAAGGCCTTGCTCGCTTCGAAATGTTTCTTCCAAGAAATGAAGGAAATTAGATTTATTAAGTAATTATTGCATGATCCTCTTCAAGGAGAGTATGTAAAGCCACCATAATACTAATGTCTTCTTTTTGCATTATGTTCAAAAGATTTCTGTTGATCACTAGGATGATCTGGGGAAATAGTGACAACAAAACCATTTACTCCTCCCTGCTGCTGCAAGTTTCTAAGCAAAAAATTTGTCTCTGATTCTGATTCAGGTGGAGATCCCCTTTATACCATGATGACCATAGGAAAGAATTTTTAACAGAAGAAAACTTTAATTACATCTTCAGACAACTTTGGTGTAACAAGGACTTAGTGTTAATAAGAATCAGGCTTTAGGTGTTCCAAATGCTCTTTAAAAATAACATAACAATGTGCAAAGTAAACTCCAAGTTATTAATTCAAGAGTAGTATGAGCAGCAGCAGCAGTAAAGAAACCCAATATATCCATCAATCAACACTGTGGAAACCTGTTTGTTTGCACTAGTTAGAGAGTGATGAATAGGTCCTCTGTGTAAAACATTCAGCTACAGTGTGAGAGGGCAATAAATTATGTTTGTTAATTTTATATGCCATACATATAAAAATCGCTAAAAATTGTCACTACACTGTGATGGTGACTGAAAGGTTTGGTGCTGTAGAACCTTTACACAGTGCTTTTTCATCTCCACAACTGAAGATCTCTGGTATTTCCTGCATTTCAGGGAATATGATATAAAAGGCTTGGAGGAAGAATTTTACCTACTAATAACTGAGGTTCCTAGCTGCCTCACTAAACTATACTTACCTAAATATGATGCTTCTCACTTACACTTATAATCCCTGTTGCCTCAGCAGTCATAGGAGAGACAGGGACCTCCAGGGAATGAGTGACTCTGTCCCCCAGGAGGTGCCAAGAGGGTTACTCTGCTCTAGAGAGCTGAGGCAGTCGAGGTGAATGGCCCATCAGGGTGGTGAACAGAGAGGCATGAGCTCAGCTTTGGGGCCAGCCTGTGAACACAGTCCTGGCCTCTGAGCAACCAGAAAGGAGCATCGAGAGTTTGGTCCCTGGCTAAGGCGGAGAAGAAATTTAGACCTGGGCAGCCATCATAAGCTATGCAACCACATCTGCCTGGTATTTCACAGGCTGCTTTTCAAACTGCTTTCAAACCCAGGGTCAGTGGGCACAGTCTTTTAAGCCCAAGTTAGATTTCTGCAGTTTGGTTTGTCTCTATCCATGTGAGCTCTTTCCACTTCTGGCTGTGCACTTTGGCCAGGACAAAACTTTGCACACACGCACTTCTGCTTCCCAGAAATTTTTCCCCTCTAGCTAAGCTGGTTGGCATTTTGTAGTGTATATTGAAGAAAAGTGCAAAGTCTGCAATAGCACTAGATAGTGCAGGCAAAAGTATGTTTGAGCATTTTTTAAACCATTGTCACAGAGGACAAGGCAAGTTTGACAAACCACTCCACTTTTTGGAAGCTTGCTTTGCAGCAGTGTGTATTTCCCAAGTCAAGGCAGGAAGAAAATGAGTCTAATTCATGAGATTGTTGCCATGCTATTAAACAGTGGTGTAAATACTGTGCTTACTTTCATGGGAATGAGGTTCTTTGCCAAAAACGAGATGCCTGAGCTCCCCCATGAGACTTCATCCTAGTATGGAAGGAATGGAGGGAGCTGCTGTGAGCAGTCAGAACAGATAGCAGGAACGATCATGTGCATTTGTGGCAGGCTGTTTGTTAGGATGGAGAAGCAGCTCCACCCTTGGCAAGAGATGCAGCAAGCCTGGCACAAGGTGAGGCTGACAGATCTACCTGGTGTCCCTGCCCTCACATGCCAGCAAATATTCCCCAAACCGCTGCTCGCTCTTTCCAATGCTTGGGTGTTGCTCCCACTTATACCTGGGTGCAGATCCAAAGTAATCACACTGAAATTCAGTCTCTCTTGCACTGTGCAGGCTGCTGAGACAGGGCAGAGTTCAACCTGCACACACAAGGCAGCACAGCATGGCATGGCACACTGGACAGTCCTTACAGGGGAAACTCAGGAAGGCTTCACTGAACTTCATCCCCCAATCTACACAGTAGAAATGAATGTAAAAATAAAACTAGTTTTGTTTGATTTGTTCAACATAATTCATTTCAACCCCTCTGTCAGCAAAAAGTATTTTTTTCCCTAGCTATTTTTATTTTTTCAGAAATGGGGAGAACTCATTAACACTAGTGTTTTGAACTGTAGTTTAATAGAAGGCAGACTAACACAGTTCATTAAAATATGCATGTTTGATGTTTGAGGCAATGTTTGCAGAAATCCTAGGGGAAAGAATACTGTGGAGCTAAAATGATGTTTTTCACAGCCAAATGGCATAATCTCATTACAAAAGTTTTGTGATGAAGATGAAAGGTACACTTAGTAATTGCAAGGGATGAACAGTTTTCTCTCTGTAACTGCCCTTGTTACTCAGGGATAACAGATCCAGTGTCGACTGTTACATTTCTTTCTCTTCTCTTCTCTTCTCTTCTCTTCTCTTCTCTTCTCTTCTCTTCTCTTCTCTTCTCTTCTCTTCTCTTCTCTTCTCTTCTCTTCTCTTCTCTTCTCTTCTCTTCTCTCTTCTCTTTCTGTCTTCTTTCCTTTACCACCCACTTCTCTTATTATTCACCACCCACTTTCTATAGACTGGATGTAAGGAATGAGGGAAATTTCTGTTCCCCCTATTTCATGGCAGAGAAACATCCTGAAGAGATACATTTGCAAACATTTAGCTTGGTGATACAGATGTTGCCTGGGGAGGATAAAATTTTAAAAACTGAAATTCTTTTCCATGACTTTTCTCTTATAGCTTTCTGTCAGGCTGCTCAGCACACTGCTCTGCAACCTCTTGCAGCTGGTGAGCCCACATTATTTCAAGGAAATCCACTGACCCAGTACATCAAATAGAAACCTTGTTTTCCTTAGTTACCTTTTGACCCTCAGAAGTAATCTGTGGGCTCCTGGGCATCTGATCTAATGCTGAAAACAGGATTTAGTAGATCTGAAGGAGAAAAAGTACATCTGCCAGAAAAGTACAGCTCTTCTAAAAATTTCTCTGACTACATTGTCTTTGGAGAGGAAAAAAAAGGGTCCTTACGTTGCTTGCAAGATATGGGAAAAATCCTTTTTTGCCTTTAGTTTAGTGTTGATGTAGCAGCAGTTGGAGTGGGTTTTGGGCTCTGTTCTTACACAGAACTGAAAGGAAACCACACAGTCAAAGCACTGGACCCGAGTGTGATCTGGTAGACATGAATTTGACATCTTCTGGTGGACATTTTGTTGGGTACCTACTGACAGCTTTGGTTCAGAAACAAAGACAAATTGCACTGTGGGTTTTTTTCTGCTACTTTTACAGCTAGCTTGTCATATCTGTAACTGAGGCCCTTAAATCAGGAACTGACACCATTCCTATGTCCTAAATGATTATATGACCCTGTAGGATTGAGTGATGTGTTAATCTTTTCTAATTATACTATAGTGTATCTCTTGTGTTCAAACACGATCACGAACAGGGCTGTTTCTGCTCCCATGGATGTAGATGGCAGAAAGCCAGCTGGAGCTGCACCAGCTCCCATTTGCAGCCCAGTGACCATGTTTTTGGGGGAAAATCAAAGAGCTTAGGTTCATGGAAGATGCAAGAAAAAAGATGCTAGAGCAGGATGAGATCTAAAATGATGTTTTGAATGTTCTGTCTCTTTTGCAACATGATTCGTCATTCATCATGCAAATTTATAATTTTCATGCAATTAAAAAATAATTTCTGTTATGAAAGTGCATTTGATTAGCTAATAAAGCTGTGTGGAATACTCACACACAAAAAACCTCTCCTCCTAGTGGGAAATTTCACTTTTTACTGAAGAAAAGGCATATTTCCCTTATCATAACCAGAGAGGGAGGATGACAATTTGTTCTTGTTCATTTTGTTAGCGGCTGTAACCCAAGAACTTCACATAGGTGATCCAAATGTGTTGTGTCATGACATAAAGCCATGACTCAGAAATGTGCCCAGCTGTATCCTCACTGATGCTGCGACAGTGACCATGTACAAGGGCATTAAATTAGTTGTAGAAATCACAGTCACTCCTCCTTTTACAGCTCTTGATGCTCCCAGAATGATATCAGAGTGCCACAGGGTAAATAAAGAAACCAGACCCATGAAATCCAAACACACAGTGGCCTGCCCCACAGTTCCACGTGGGCCAGCACAGCAGTCCCAGCTGCAGGAGTGGGTGGTTGCTGCCATTCCCTCTCCTTCTTGCTGGTCACAGAGCAGGCTAAAGCCCTGGGGTGGACACATCTGTGCTGTCAGACAAGCACTATTATCAGCTTAGTTTCTGTCATTCAGCAGCAGTAATGCTGCCATTGGAATGACTCCTGTCAGCATACTGTCATTCTCCACTGGAAACAATGCTGGGGTGTCTGCTTCAAGAGAAGCATCCTTCTGGGCAAGCCTGGGTGTCCTTCTGCCATCCTGAAGGGGCTTTGGGGCATTCCCTGGTTGTATCCCCCCTCCTTTACTCATAGAGGTATTTTAAGGTATCTCAAGATGTGTCCAAGTCAGCAAAAGTGCAGGTACTCTTCCCAAGCCTTCAGCATGCATGGCGGTAGCCAGATCTCCAGAAGTGATTAGCAGCTTTTTGAGGCTGTGTATTAGAACTGACAGATGCCTGCCTAGGACCTAATCCTGCTCAGATCCACAGGACTCCTCACTGGAACAATGCAGGCCACTTGGTCACAACACCTACAGCATCTCATCAGTGTCATAGAGATGCCCAAATTTAGCCATCGCTAGTCTCATGAGCTTCTGTGTCATGCCTTCCTGGAGGCAGACCTCCATTTCAAGGACTGTGGTGCCTCTGCCATATCTCAGAAGAGCCCATGCCTGGCTGAGCTTCTTGGATTTGTGATCCCTCGAGACCTGTCTGCACAGTGGGCCAGAGGGTCTGGGACAGAAGACAAGACCCAGGGAAGCTGTGCTGCTGGGGGTGCACCACACTGTGTTCTTGCCTTCTCCAGCAGCCTGGTCAGAGGCCACACCACAGCCTGAGTTGGTGCTGTGAGCCATCTCTGTGCCCTGGATCACTGCCTGGAGCCTCCTCCCTCCATGTGACTCAGGCACATGACCGAGACGCCAGATGAGTCCTACGTGATACAGCTCCGTAGAGCTGCTAATGATGGAAGGGGCACAACATGAGAGCTGTTGTGTACTAAAAGGTTGCAAAAATGAGAACTCAGACAGTACATTTTTTTCATTAAATTGCTTAGGCAAGCTGGAGGTCAGGCATTCTAGAGCTCTTCACTTGACAGTTGCCTGTCAGATGCATATAAGCTGATTTTAGCAGTCAGCATGCACCTGCCATCTCCACCTTTTCCAAAGACTTTGGTGCCAAATGCCAAAAATGGGGGTTTTTGAGAATCTGATTTTGAGAGCTGCTGGTGGCTGTCATCCCAGGCTTGATGTTGAGTAACTACAGTTTGAAAAAGTGGATGAATGATTGGTTCATGTAACTGGGAACTGTTACAGAGGCGTTAGCTACAGACTACTTGCTGCTGCCTAAGCACCCACTTTGGACCGCACTGAAGTCCCTTCAGAGAAGGGTTTGGACTATTGACTGATTCCTTCAGCTAGAAAAGTTCTGTGATCCAAGCTGACAGGAATCTTGAAGTTGAAACATAAATCAATTCCAGCCCTCGGCAGCAGGTCTCTATCAAAACATGATACGGTCACCTCTGGAAGGAGGAGTGACTCTATCCCTTCTAGTTAGACTGAGATCTGTCAGAAGCATAGGAAGAGGAAAGTAGGTAAAATAATGGAGCAGGAGAATACAGTGAATTTCTGTTTTGTCTAAATTTCCATTTGCTTTCCAACTTCTAAAGTTTTGGGGAAATAATCAAAGATAAGTCTTTGGCTCTATGTAGCATTATTATGATACTCATTTTGAGGCCAAGTGTCACTGCTTCTGGAGAGAAAAGAAGGGAATGAAAAAGATACCTTCTTACTCAACTGATCAGTCCCTGGTGTGCATTGAGTCATAGTTGCTTATTTCACTGACAGAAACAGAGAAAGTTTTACTTTTTTTTTCTCCTTCCTATTAGCAACACATAGCACTGACAGCTAAGGGAGGACTGGATGGCTCACACTCTGGCTCTCAGGTCGCTAAGAGCAGAGTTAACTACATTTTTAGTGCTGCAATGATGCACAGCCTAGAAGAACACAGCCTGACTTTCAGGCCACAGGTAGTGTTCACATTCCTGGCAGCTGGAACAAATGAGGGATCTTGCAATGGAAAGAAAATGTGAGCCCAGCTGTCTCAGTGTCCATGTTCACAGCAAATACTGTACAAGAGCATGGCTCTGAAAAAAACCCATGGACAGATGAACAGACTATTTTGGAAAAGAAAACTGTGTAACCAATCTGACCCTTAGTAAGCCCTGAGCCAGCCCAAGCCTTTCTGAGAACAGAGATGTGGTCTTGGGGGGCAGAAATAAAGCTGAAAGGGAAGGCAGTGGGGCACAGCAAGAGGCCATATAGAAAACAGGGAGTTTTTCTGCCCCAAGACCAGGTGTTCATTCATCACACCAGGCATCACTAACTGGGACATGCTGTGGGAGGGCACTCTATGCTCCCTTTCCAAGAAAATCTCCCTGGCTGGATTTGGCCTGTGTAAATGATTTTGTTAATGATAAAATAACTGGTTGGTTGGTTGATTTGTCAATAGAGGAAGTTCATGCCAAGGAAATCCTGTTCAGTCTCCTACATGTGCCATGACTCTGCATTAAAAGCCTAAGGGCCAAATACTCCAGTCTGTTTCCAGTGTCAGAAAAGAAGATTTAACCCAACAGGCTTGCTAAACTGGGATGATGGCAATGCATTTCCCACTGTTGTATCTGTCTCTAGTATTTGTTGCCAACCAAAACAGATTTCATTTAACCAGGGAATTAAGCTGGGCTAGTAGGTGCCAATTTTGCATGAACCTTTTATACTTCTATACTCATTTTCCTACTTCTATCATTTCAGCTTTCTGTAAGTTTATTACATGTGGATGGATACTGATGCCAGCAATCTTTTTTCCCTCCAGTTTCTGCAGAGCTTTTCACGTGCATGCTATGTACACTTATTCACACACACAAGGAAGTACTCCCAGTGGAGTTGCTCTGAGTGTGCTGCCAGCACATAGCAGAGGTGAAACCACCAGGCTGCAATAAAAAGTTTTGCCCTTGAGGCAAAAACAGGGATGGAGACAAAAAGCATTTATCATTTCCCGTCACTGTTATTGTCTCATGGTTCCTCCTCAGCTAATGCCAGACCTCTGGCAGTGGAGCGGGGAGGGATGGGAGAGCTCATGCTGTGCATCCATTGAATAAACAGTTTGAAGGAAGAGGCTCCCAGTAGCTCCTTAAAGAATCAGTTAGAAGTGAAGCTCATGCACATCTACTCTTTAGGTAGGTCCCTTTGCAGGATAGGATTTGACTTGTGAGTTATTTAATTTAGTTTAACAAAAAGGTTTTAACTCATTCAATTAAATGCACTTAAATCTGCATTATAATTCTACAAACCCGTTGGAGTCAACGGGAACCCTTACAGTGACTTCAATGATTTTGGTTCTATAAAACACCTTTTCTAATTATATTTATTTTATTTATTTAGTTGTAGTAAAGATTTCTGGCACAGGAAAAAAAAAAATCTCATGCTTTCTGAGTTAAATCTAATGCTCACTCTACTCCTAAAAGTCATATTTCAATGAAAGACTTCATTCTATCATCAAACCAAATGAAGCATCCATGATGTCTGAGCTCTCCTAATGCTTATCGAATGTAGGTGCAATTTGAATAAGCAATAGAAATAAAATAAAAATTCCTTTCTATCAAGACTAAAATTTTGAGTTTCTCTCTGTATTTTTTCTGCATTTAAAGAATAATCATTTAATTTAGTACAGCCAAAACTACTAAAGAAAAACCCCCAACAAAAAAAAACATTTTGAAATATCAGTGTCACCACAAAACACTGATAATTTGAAAACAATATGCTTGACCCTTTCAAAATGTGCAACCTCACTCCTACACTTTTATTTTTGTAGCAGCCCAAAATCTGGCAAGACATTTAACTCTCCCATTGACATCACTGAATCATGGATCAGTGCACATAGGCTGGAAGCTTGTGATTAATATCTTCATGCTAGTATTTTTACACTTAGCTAACTTTCCCCTAAGAATAATCCAACTACTATCAGAATTTTTTGGTTCACATTATCACTTGAAGTAATTATTGCAAGTTATTTCACACTTCCGTTGTAAAAGCAGATAAAGGCAAGCCAGATCACAGATGTATTGTTCTCAGTGCACTCAATGACAAGGTAAATGGCAGTCTGTGCCTAAAAATGTACATGTTCTTTTCTCATTTGTAAACTGTGACATGCTATTGTGATATATCATATTTATGTAATAACTAGAACTATTCATGCATATATTTCTTTAGTGGAAAGTGCCTCAAAAACACTTTTTGCCCCAAACAGGGCAAAAAATTTAATGTTGCTTTTTACCTACAGTAAGCTACAAGGCAAGTCAGAACAGTTCCAAAATTGCTCTTCATCACCTTTAACTTAGTTCTTCAAGCAGATTTCAAGGCTGGTATCTTTTCCATTTTGAAATAGCAATTTTGCATCGTCAGCCTGACCTCTTGGTTTGTATTTAGTAACCACAGGAGTCCAGGCTCCCTGCTGGGAATGGCAAATAGAATCACCTCATTAAAACAATCACTGAGGTGGCATCAAGTTGAGGGGACAATAATTTCTTAAATAGCAGCAAGCTGATCTCTTGCTACCTGTTGTCTGCCTGTGGCCTGACCAGATGCTCTTGTAGGGCACTGCTCTGCTATCACCATGCCCTATCTGGCACCTGTGTGTTTCCCAAGTTATGGGAAATAGCTTGAACAACTTGATTTTTCTTACCCTCATTTTGCACTCCTGCTTTTAATAGCAGAAGTGGTCCCAGGCACTCTGCAGGTCTCAGTATTTTGGTTTTTTTGACTTCTGTTCTTTCATATTCTTGCTGTGATGAGGGAGCAGGGTCTACCTGCCAGCAATGTATGCCTAAGCAAAACTATTTTGGGCTTTGAAGGTTGAGCCAAAGACAAAGCATTCCCAGTAAGATCTGTTTCATATATATCATGTCTTAAGTATCCTTTAAATGCTTCATTAATTCTGAGGCATTAGTACAGCAAGGAATAACTTTTCACTTAATCATTCATGACCAAGAGGTTTCTTGTAAACTGGATTCACCCTCTCATCTCCAGACTTCTTATTCTTCTATCTCGCTCCTCATTTGAAGTAGCAATCTGCTACTTATCCTGAAAGCAGTTCTTTCCAGGCCAAAGGAAATGGTATGAAGCTGCCTTTTCTTTCTCCCCAGCCTGCAGCCAGGACAGAAACTCACTGCTGATTGTTGGACACAGAGTCCCAACAGGGACAGATGTGTTCAATCCCATGAAAAGAACTGAGGAGATGAAGTCTTTCCCAGGCTGCAAATGTCTTGTTGCTTAAGAAGAAGAACTGATCTCCCCTTTTACTGTCAAAACAGAAGAGAAATCTGGTGAATTATTTTCCATAAAGCTTGTTTTATTACTTAGTTTGCTGGCTGGGTGAAAATTCCTATGAAGCTCACAACTTTTATTTTTTTCAGTTGCTTTTTGGGGTGATGGGACCCCATTGAGTCAGTAGATCTTCATCACCCTTGAGCTAGAAATGCAAGGAAGAAAAGAAAGAATTAAAATTCTGTACAAAGGTCAGAGAAAGCTTAAAGCCTGCAACTTGACACCACTGGCACAAAGCTGCGGCACTTCATATTTCTGCTGGGAAGGAATCCTGCTTGTGGAATCAGAATAAAAGAAGTTCTTGTGTATCTCACCAGTGAATGTAATGATATATACAGGCAAAAGTATATGTGTATGTGTATGTGTTATTCATGCATATTTGTTACATATATGTACACGTATATAAAGAGAGAAATCTTTAGGTGCAGTTTGCATTTGAAATCCTTGCTTACTCCTGGATGATTAGAAAGGATAATAATGACAATGAAAAAAATCTCTCAAATGGGGATTAAATCCATAAGAGAAGAAGTGTTCCATTTATTGGAGCCTTGCTTATCTCTCACAGAGTAAAGGGATTATGCGATTGCTTTTGTGTTCTGAACGATTGTGGCTAGACAGCTTCTGACATAATAGACTTGCCTACTGAAATAGAAACATTACTGTGAGATGGAATTGCAGCTGGCTGCAGAAATGCGTTTGTCTGAACAGAAATGTCCCTTGTGACTGACTGAAACACTTGCTCTGAGCATGGAAGTCGGGCCTTTTGGGGAAGACATACACTGACATACTTGTGTTAGGATCACAAGACACCAGAGCCTCTGGGGACACTGGAGTGCTGCTCTTGGAGAAGGGATCTGTGTTCATGAGCCCTTTTGAATTGACAGTGCAACCCCACTCTGGTGGATTTGGAGGCAGGGTGTATGAGGAAAGCTGGCTTTTGGGACGTTGCTAACTGAGGTAACGGGCACTGAGCAAAGAGCTGGGTTTGCAGGAGCACAGTGGAGTTATATGGTCATCTGTCCCCAGGAGCTGGCTTTGGGAATATTTCTATGCCAGGGCTTCATCTCTGTGGACACACAGAGTACAGACTCCTTTCTGATAACCATCATTAGCATAAAATATCGCTTGGAATGCTTAGGGCTACAGGGCTCCCTGAAGACCCTACAGCTTTGCTCTACTTATTCAGACTGACTGGTGTGCTGTCGTCCAGGGCTGCTGTCAGCATTTTTGGGATGGTAACATGTTCCTTGGAAGTGTTCAGTCCTGCTTTGCTCTGGTGTTATGATCATAAAGGGCCTTTGAGTGTTAGACACAATTTTTAGCACAGCAGAAGAGAGCCTTTGAATTCTTTTTCAACCAAGGACACAGCTTCCCTAGGTGATACTGGTGAAGGCAGAGCAGGGGCCAGGTCCTCTTCCTCTATGCCCCTGCTTTTCCTTGGGCTGCCTTTTTCCCCACTTTTTTTCTCCAGTGTGACAGAGGAGGTGCTCCCATCCAGCATGGCTGGGCAACAAGACAACCGAAAGCCCAAGTTGGGGCTTTTGAAGCTCTCGGTGTGGGGTGGGGGCAGTTGGCTTTGGAAGAGCAGCGCAAAGCCAGTACAGAGCGCATGGGAAAAATCCTTCCCCTCTAAATCTGAAACACTGCACGCAGGCCCAGTGCCAAGTCAGATCTTTGGGCTGTGCTTTGCTATCCCTCCCACCAAATCTCGGTGTGTCCTTTCTAAATGTTTCATCAAAATAAAGCACAATCCCAGGGCCTCCCGTGTGTTCATGGCTGGCAGTCCCCAAGAAAGGGACAGCCTTGGAGGGATGTGCTCCAGGATGTTGCTCCTGGGGTGATGACTGAGCCTGTCTATCTTTCTCATGGATGGGGTGCACTCATGGGTCAGACCATTTTGTTAGGCAAGGCAGCCCAAGTCACAGGAGTATCAGAAGGGGACAACAAAGCGTTAAAGTGTTCAGGCCATTGCAGCCACATCAGAGTTACTCTCCTTTCCTGTTTTCATTCATCTCTGGCCACTTCCACCAACCCACCCACTCTCCCCCCTTCCCATAACCTGGTCACTTAGTTTGGGGAAGACATTAACTTTCTGCAGTGTTGCTCTCAGTGTGGTGTGGGGCTTTTTTCCCCTTTAGGATTATGTCACTTTAAAATCATTTCACTTCTAAAAATGACAATAAACTTTACACTTTCTTGCTGTAAAACAGGCCAGTGCTGTCACTAGTTTGCCCATTCTGGAGGATTTATGGCCCCAAGTCTGATGTGATGCAATCCTCTCTAATGAAAAATCATCAAGACTGAGCCTGTAGCACAAAGAGACAATTTAAGAGGAACGGGAATAATTAAGGCTGTCCCTTACAATCCCAGCACAAAGGCATTTCTCAGAGCAGCCTGTACTCTTAGTGAATAGGCAGAAGGGGATCTTAGTTGTCCAAGACTGAAATACCCCACGGTCTCCACCACATCTGTGAATGAAGGCAAACCTGTGTCTTTGGATTTCAGCCAATGCCTGGGGGAAAAGAGATTGAGATTCTGGTGGTTTTCTTCCTTCCTGAGCTGTCCAGACCTTGCCAACCCAGTGCTGGTGAGGGGTGGATGCTGAACCTGTGCCGGTAGCAGCACACACACCCCCACACACGCACAGCCCACATAGCTCTGGATTACCCTGCTTTCAGTTGTTTCCTCAGTAAGGAACCAGAGCCCCACATATTTGCATAAACAGCAGATAGGACTTCAGTTCGGCCAGGGCTGTCATCCCTTGCTCAGCAACTGCTGTCTCACGTGAGCCCCTGGCTTGAGCTTGGCATCCCTTGGATTTAGAGTCTCCTGCCACGACGTCTCCTGCATGAACCGCTCAGCTTTGTGCCAGTCTAGGGCAGGAGTCTTCTCCATGTCACAGAAAAACCCAAACCGAGGGCTGTTGAAAACCTGGTTTTACAACCTGGTGGGTGTTTCCCAGCATCCTGGGGACTGTAGCCTTCTGTGTTAAACCTCCCAGATATGTCTCTTCCTGAAGGTCCCTGCTGCAGCCTGCCTTTCTCTCAGGGACCCAGGCACCAGGTCACCACCTCCTGCTGTTCTGCTGGGGGATGAAAAAGGGTCCTTTGGTGCTCTAATCTTCCCCTCTGTCTTTTGCCTAAGGCACAAAACTGCCTATGGAGGGGAAAATTGCAAATGAATATCCTCCTGCCCATTTACTGGTTGAAATCTGAAATTTGAGATTAATTAGAATTCACACAAGGCATTTAAGAAATAGAAAAAGCCACATTTTAGCTAAAATAATAATTTATGTTTTGAAAGTCCCGACTGAGAGAGTTTCCCCAAAAATTCAGGGGATTTTAGACTACTACTTTAAATGACGGTGCTTTGAAACTGGCACATGTTGCATTAGCAGCCCTTGCCGCTGGGCTGCTCTCTCTTTGAGAATGGAATTCATGTCCAAAATGTTAAAGGAAATTGCCACTCCAGCTAAATGACAAGGTGGTAGTTTCAAAAATACTGAACTTCAGTTTATCTGCCCCCCTTCAACTGAAAAAATTATCAGTGATTGCAATAGGAACAGGTTCTGGCTGTTTCAAGTTTTTATTAAATCTTACTTGTTACCTAGAAATGTGACTGAACAGAAAACCAACAAGCATGCTATAGAGATCCAGCTTTTATTTTTGCAGGATTTTGAACTAAATGATACATATAATTTTCATCTTTAATTTCTGTCTTGGCTCTGTCTGCCTTTCCAAGAAGAAGACCTCTGATTATAAAAGCCTTAGGTCAACTCGCAGCTGAAAGCACTCTAAGATCACCGTCTCTGCAGCACTGTGAACACAAGTATTAACAATAATAAATATAAAAAATACAATAAATGTGCCAGTGCTAATCACATTTCATATGGGCAGGCTTCTTAAGCCTTAATGCAAGAAAAAAATTGTCTTTGATTCAGCTCTTCATTTACTGTAATTTCTGTATTTGTTGTTTTATTTACTTCTTAAATCCATTTCTGAATGTGACTCACTGGTATTCTCAGCAGACAGCATTCAGGGGTACCATCTTGTCAAAAGTTAGATCTGAGAAAGTGGCTCATTTGCTCTACATACTTATCTCATTTTCTGTTTGCATGGCATCGATGCAAATCCTGATATCAGATAATTGCCTTGCTTTATTTTACCTGGAGGCATGTTTTTGAACTTTGGCCTATTCATGTAGAATTCACAGTGTTTCACAGCTAAGCTGGGATAGTTAATTCATGTGTGGTCACATGAGCCCAGTAGCATAATTTCTGTTTGTCCATTTAGTAGCCATTTCAGGTTTTCACTGGTCATGAAGCAATGCCAAGAAGAAATAGAGTAGAGCTGGACTTAGCCAGCATGGTGTCCAAGAAGAGGTATTGTCCTAAATTCTTCTTGCAGTGCATTCCATCACATTTGTGCATGAATGTGCATCCTTCACATTTTTCCTGAAAGCCTCTCCCACTATCCTCCTCCAAACCTCTCCTCCTCAGCTTTCTGTCATCTGTCCCTCCCTGTTTATTTCACGACCTACAAAGGAATTGGGCTCTGAGGAGCATTTGAAGCTGGACCTGCAGATGTGCAGAGGTGACACTGCTGCTAAGACTGTGCCAGCAGTCAAAGCTTTATCCAAATCCTGCCTATCTAAACTTACCAAACCTTTGAGGCAAAGGTCTTGGTATCACTCAGTCATGCTCACATTGTCCTCAGAGGTGAAATGGAAAGACACTATGCTGCTGTACAGGGAAGGACAAGGAAGTGTTCTTCTACTGCATGTGTTCATGCAGTGTCTGCCTGAGGGTTGAGGGTTGCAACCATTCCAGGTTTCCAGCAGCTGCTTAAGAAGGGAAGGTCTTGTACATCAGCCTCGTTGGCCTTGTTATTCTAGCTTCCATTTGGCTTTGCCAAGTAAAAGATCATACTTCATTTTAGAGTTCCTGTTATAATAGATGCAAATTATTTGCACTCTTTGGTTGCTTTTTAGAGCTGGTTTACAAATAAACATTGGGTCTTCTCCAGTGGTGAAAAATCTGTAATTGTCTGAACATTGAGAGAAACACAAGTAGCTTGAGCTGCAAAATAAATGTGTAGCGATGTAGATTCATTCCTGTTTGCATTTCCCTTGGGCATGTCTCCTGCACAGATAGAATGCAAAACTGGTCGTCTCAAAAGAAAGTGGGTGCAGGCTCTGTCTTTGGGCACATGGTGAGCTCAGGTAGAAGTTGGGAGGAGATGCCATCTGCTGGGAAGTGTGGACATTGTCAGAAGGAAAAGCTGCATTGGAAGCAGCTGTGAGCAAATGACACGGAAGATTAAATTAATGCTCTATGTCTAGCCACTAGCTAGGAGTGAATCCCACCTCCCACTTTCTCCACAGCTTGGAGTGCTGAAGCGGCTGCTTTCCTCCTGGTGGGATGGTTGTCCAGCCCTTGTTGGCCAAAGCAGCTGCTGAATCACAGCCACCACTGCTGTTTGTGGCTGTATGAGGCTG
This sequence comes from Peucedramus taeniatus, assembly GCA_013400575.1. Lineage (NCBI taxonomy): Eukaryota > Metazoa > Chordata > Aves > Passeriformes > Fringillidae > Peucedramus > Peucedramus taeniatus. Next base: position 43,231 of record WBNO01003419.1, on the reverse strand, counting down.
GGAATGAACATGTGGGGGGGAGGACGGAAAGAGGTCAAACAGGAAGATTTAAGGCAATCAGTAGGAGTTGGTATAAAGGAAAATAGAAGGTTAAAAATCTGGAAATTTAAGTGGAAAGATAAATTAGCCTAAAGAAACTTTGGAAGGGAAAGGTTTTAATAGCAGAAACCGCAATAACAATAATTGTCATCATTGGGGACTGAAAAATGCATGTGTCTAATCCAGCAAAATGTTCAACTTCCTTGAGTAATGCTACTAACACCTTAGTTAAGCAGTTATGCAAATGCTTGAATGATAAAGATAAATTTAAACCAAAAGCAGGAAATAGCATGTCAAGAATAAAACTGTTAATTGTTTTTTGATTTAATCCTCTGATTCTCATTACTACTTCACTCTACAACCCACTGCGTTTTCACTGTAACTTTCAAACTTTCAAGGTGGTTGTAGAGAAGAAGGTAGAGTTTAGTGCTTTTTTCATTTCTCCCCAGTGCATGATTACACTAAATGTGTTTTTAATATTGCTTTTTACCACTTTGATTTTTTATTTTGTTGTTATTGTTGTTCACATCAGAAAACCACAAGACGCACATTAGATATGATTTTTCAGGAAGTATCTGGGGCTATGCCAGATGATTAAAAAAGAAAACAAGCAGAACACTCATGGGGGCCCATCTAAATAAGAGTCATTGAGCTGAAGTCATTAAATAGAAGTTCTCTGTAAAAACTGGAGTTGGATGAGCTGACAGCAACAAAGATAGCTGTATCATTTTGTCGTAGGAAAGGAGAAATGCACATATTGGTGGGGATTCCTTACAGTATTTGAAGGGGATCTACAAGGAAGCCAGTCAGGGACTTAGTAGTGACTTGCAAGACCATGAATCATTAGACTTGTATGGTTCAAGTTCTTCAAAGGTCATTTCTTAAAAATCTAGGGGAGATAAGGTGATGAAAAATAATAGGCAGTCACAGAGGTGGCTGGGTTGATGGGTGCATAGGTGGCTAACCAGGCAGCCAGGGATTTAAGAACGTGACCTCTGGATGACCTATGTTTCTTTTGCTTGAAAGTTCAAATCTCTTCTCCCTTACCTGGGTCCTGAAACTGGCCACTGAAGGATTTGCATCTTGCTGGGGTTTTGATGCTGGTCTCCATCAGAGGTCACTCCTTGAAGCACCTCACCTTTGGGAAAGGGCACACCTACTCCTCTGCTTGAGGTGAGGGGGTGGACCTGCTACTGCAGAGGGAATCTGCGCTATCAGAAGCATCATTGCCAGCTCCTCTCAAAAACAAGGAAACATTGTTTGGGCAATTTCTTCCAAAAATATGAAGATGGGAAAGTAAGATAATTTTTGCCGTCCTTGCCACCATATATTTCATGTGAGCTCCAGATAGCAGAACTCTGGGAACTAAGAGATTGTTCCAGTTCAGAGAAAGGAAGTGGATTTCTGGGAAGAAGAGGGAGGACAAATTTGTGTCTTTTGAGATTTAATGACTATTGAAATTCAAAGCTCTCCAAGCTTCCTACATTTAGTTTTCATATCTGTAAAGTTTTCTTTGTACTTGCCCCAATACTTCAACATCATAGAAGAAAAAAAACCACAAGGACTTCTTTGTCAGAATGCAATAATACACCTAATGTAATTAAATTAGACTATTACAGTACTAATTACAGCTCAAATAATAATAGTAGCCAGAAGAAGAAATAAGGCTGTAAATGCTAGTGTTTGAAGAATTCTGCGTGTACTCAGCACACATGATCAATATTGTTGTTTTCAGTGCTGCAATGCTTCATCACCCTCCTAGTGAAAAATAAGGTACCCTCTACAAAATGTACTAAGTGACATGTGAGTCAGTCCAAGAGCTCTGAAATCCTGTATGGAATGCCAGGGGAGTAGTTAAGCAGCTGTTTTTTTATTGTCATAAAACTTGATAGCTTTTTGCAAATATGTAGAAATAATATTTTGTTTACTTTCACTGTGAACACACATACTGCCAAAAAGCTCCAACGAAGTTTGGTGCTAATTCTTTCCCATCTTCATTTCATTGCTTGCTGATTTGGCAGGAGAAGGAATAGACAGGATTTAGGACAAAACAAAATAGTCACAATCACACTGTCAAACTTGATAGTTTTAAAAAATAACAAAAAGACAACATCTGAAAGTAAAAAACCAGGATTTTGTGAGACTGGAATAAAAAAGGGGGAAGGGTACTGAAATACCTTCATTCACTGTTTAAAACAATTGCTCCAAGCAGGAAACTTGGCACTAGAAGCTTTTATTAAATCAGTTCAGAGGGATCTGTTTTCAACAAATGAGATAAATGTCAAGTTGAAGTCTTTAGGCACTCAAAGTGCATCACATTTTCCTTCCCCAAGAAAGGAGAACAAAAATGTGCACAAATGAAATTACTTACATATGGAAAAATCACATTCAGTTTAAATAATCTTTTCTTCCTGCCTGAATGTATCAACAGTGTATCAGAGCTTAATGTAATCTTTTAAGAGTGTGATTATTTGAGAATGTTTTGATTCCCTCTACTCCTTATTGTTAACCTACATCACAACAAACATGTAAACATGTATTTATCTGTAAAGCATCTTTATTTGGTTGCTGCAGTTCTGGGTGCTTCTCATGTGTATATAGACAGGGACATTAGCGAAATCAATAGTAATTCTTTACAATTTTTTTGTTTTGGTCCATTTAGCAACCTGTCTCTTTTTGCTCGGTCTCTCATCTCCCATAATGTGCTTTTCCACCTCCTAGATATCTGTTTTTCTGATGCCTACTCTCTGTTAGTGCAGCTTAATGCTGCCATGTGCATTCGTTGTGGTGGGCAGGAGGGAGGACCTGGCATGGAGACAAGGGCATGCTGCTCTCATCTGCAGCTTTCAAACTTCCATTGCTGGTTAGTCCAGGGGTTTTCTGGCAATTCAGTCCTTTGCATTTTAGTAGAAATATGGCAACAATTTTAGGAGCATATATTCTCTTTTCTTGGAGAAAACAGACTGAGGACTTGCAGTTTTAGAAAATGCTAAAACATTTCTGAGTTTTGTGAGATCAGAAACTGTGGGAGAACATCGATCTCTTCATGCTAACTTAGTTCCCTGAGGATCCCAAAGTGATGCCTAAGCGGCCACAGGAAATTAGAAAGTTTTTATTTCCACTGTTTTTATTGGTGTACTACCTGATTATGGCTTTGCAAGACAAGGGAGGAAGGGTACAAACAACTTAAAGAGGCGTAAAGGTGCTGAGGGAATCTTTCAATCCCAAAGCACTGAGATTTGTAGTCCTTACTCAAGCTAGGGAAGGCTGTTTTCAATAGTCCCTTGATATTTAAGCTCTCCAAGCCACTGAGTCACTGGGCCTACTCATCTGAGTCATTACAGAAAGGGAGGAGTGCTGCTGTTGCACAGAGGGCTTTAGCAAAGGCCAGTTTTCAGGGAACATCCCACTGAACAAATCCTCTCCCATCTAAATGTGAAGAATGTTCAAAACTCAACAGGGTAGAGCAAGAGAGAATTGGGGAGGGGATAGCAGGTGAGTGATGGAAAGCAAGGGTGAGCACAGTGGATCAGATGACTTCTATCTTCTCCAGGGGATGCTCAGCCAGTTTTCCATTCTTGCTTCATATGATTCACACTTTGCTCTCCCAGCATTACTGATGGGAATCTCAAAATATCAGAGAAATGATGAAAAGAAAGCTTGTTACTTGTCAGGTCAAAACATCATCTATGGACACCACAACTCCAGGAAAAGCCATGGAAAAGTAGGGTTCTGGTGACTCGCATTCCTGATTACAGGATTTGATGGGGCCATTTAGTAAATCTTCTTAAATGAGCTGTCTGTCAACCAATAAAAAGGTCCCGCATGCTTCCATGCTGGGAATGTCTGGCATAGGTGTTTGTTAGGTTGACCTTGCCCTCTGGTACAACAATGCTGGGTCTTGTGATGGCCTTGAAATATGAAACTGTCTTTTGAGGAAAAGCTCATGGAGGTCTTAGAAAGCAAATCAAGTTTTCCTTTCTATTACTATCACTGAATGATTTCTTTGAAAGATTGTTTCTCCAAGAGGCAGAAGCTTGCCTTGCAAATCTTTCCATTTCTCCTATAAATCTGTAATCTCTTTTTTCACCTCTTCCTCTGAATGTAATGATGCTCCAGCCTGATATAACTATGGAGGGAAAAAAGCCTATGTCAGTCTTTACCTTTTCAGAGCTTATGAAAGTGACCCTGCTTCAGTCTCCAGTCCATGTCTTCCCTGCACAGATACCAGCTGTATGCTTGGTTTGGTCCCCAGAAGATTGCAGGAAAGGACATGATGACAGGAGTTTCTCTATGATCCTTTTATTTTCCTCTCTTCCTAAAACATGCGTGTGGTAATAAGGAACTTTAAGGTATTAACTTAAGCCTTAAGGTAATAATTCAACTGTGATAGCTTTCTTTCTCCCCAAGATATGAACATTACGATTGTGTCCATTGTGTCAGCGCCTCACATGTTGGCTTCCAAGTAGAAGATGAGGAGAGAGAGTATTAAATGTCTTACTATTAAATGTCCAATCCTATGAAAGCTATGGACATTTGTCCTCAAAGGGCAACTGAGAATTTTCAAGTACAGGCATCCTCAAGTAGGCAGAAAGCCAGCATAACCAGGTTTATACTTTCCACTGTTGTGTATGCACAGGGCCGGTTCGTGGACAAGGTCACTCAGGATCTTGAAAAGAGCCAGTAGGTCTCTGCAGGACCATTCCGGCTGGTGTAGGATTGTTTTGGCATTTCTAAGTACCAGAACATGGATATTGGGATCCTTGGGTCTTTTCCCTGTGTTTTGGATGTGGTCTGCTGGTTTGTTAGAGAATGTACAGCCAGGAATGTTAGTTGAAAGAGTCAGTGTGTGTGGATTTTTGGTCTGTTTTAGCATACACCTGTTTTCTGCTCCCCATCTCACTTAAAAGGAACTTCCATTTCCTTTTGGTTGCTATATAAATATGGAAATGTGGAGACTCTTATCTAACAAAGTTCAGACTATCAATGGGCTAAGAGACAGCCAAATCAAGTTAGGAAAAAAACTGTGTGAATAAATGGTCAGGTTCTTAATACAGGAGTTTTATCATTGGGATTAAAGCCAAGATCTTTAATGTGTAACAGACAAATACATCTATTAAAAAGGGTAACAGAATGAAAGATTTGCTCATAGGAGAAATTACTCAGTGTGAAGCTAAAATCCAGCTGTTAAAAAAAAAGGGTTCCTGTCAAATAAATGACTATAAAATAGAAATACAGAGTAACAGATATGGTTAAAAGGAACGATCCTGTGTCTATGTACACAATCATGAGCTCTGACTTAACTGCCACTGCTCAGAGATATATTGGGTTGTTATGAGTAGTTCTCTGAAAATATCAGGTCAACAGTTAGTGGAAAGGCAAATAGCAGGTACAAAATATTGGCAAAGGACTAGAAAGCAGACTACAAAACATCATTACCCCAGCGTTTCAACCCATGATTCACAATTCACTCCCATTTTGACTGCTGCAGTGCAGCTCCATTCTCTCTACAAGGGGATCAGAGAAAGGCAGCAAAGGTGATCAAGAGAAATCTGGAAGGGCTTGAAGGCAAGCAGGTATGATTGACATGAAGAAGTTATATGAGGGGGAGAAGAAGCACTCTATTTGCCCTCTGTTTCCAGGTATTTATTACCAGTTGCTTTTCCAGTTGCTGCTGGAAACAGGATACTCAGTTAAGTGGAGCTGTTTGCTAGCCTTTATGCTCATTTATATAGAATAGAATAGAATAGAATAGAATAGAATAGAATAGAATAGAATAGAATAGAATCTGGGATAGGAAAAAGCTGTTGCAACCCACTATTACTTATAAGGGGAAACTTGTACTAGATCTTACTGTGTTGTGGATGTATCACTGATTTTTGCACAGAATTAAGGACAGCAGAGTAGGTCAGACCAGGGTTTCTGCTGAGGCACCACTTACAATGAAGAGAAACAAGATGAAGTTTAGCTTGTGGGCAGAAATTTCCCAGAATACATTGGCAACTGGGCAGAATCAGTGCTTTGGCTTGGCTCTCAAGCACACTGGCTCTCCGTTCCAGCAAAGGAACAAACCTAGACTGTGTTTCGTAAGATGGGTCAAATTCCTCAAAATGGACCTGGTTCAAAAGTATCTGCTAGTCCATGACTGTGCCACATGTAAGGATTGTAGCACCTCTCCTAGACAGGAGTACAGAGAATCACATTCTGATGCTTAGTGAAGGCAATTCAGTTTTATAAAATCGCCAGCTACCTATCAATAATTCAGAGAAATGCAGAATTTACAGCACTGCTGTTGTAATTTTCAGTATGCATTATTTGTCACTGTCAGTGATAACACTCAAGCAGAGTTAAGGAGCATCGTGAATAACTGCTTTGTCACACTGATATTACTAATAAAAACTAACAAATTTTGGATGATCACAAGTACTGTCAAACCATGTCCTCAGCTGAGTATTTCAGGTGTTTTATCTGCAGTTGCTGTGATCACCAATGATACACGGTCATGAGGGACAGCAGTGGAGATGAGGATCCCACTTTGTTATCCCAGTACATTGAGAGGCCTTGTTGTACCGGAGCATCGTGGTTGCCATGTAAGAGCAAGTGGTAGGATGAGACATGGTGTGCACAGCAAGGCTTTTGTTGGTGTTGGTCTTGGATTTGGGGTCGATCTGCTCACTCACAGCACAGTAACACTGCAGGAGTGGCTCTGAGGCTGGTGGGTGGTGGCTTGCTAGGCCGGGAGGTTCACCTCCGGGCACCTTAGGGTTAACTTGTGGCACCACTTGAGCCTGGCAGCAGAGAAACTCATGCAGAAGTTAATCTACATGCTGGAAATGGTGTTCTGGGAACATTATCTCTACCAAAACTAATTTTCCTTGTTTCTGAGCTTGCTCAGAGGTACCATAGCATTTCTCCAAGGCATAGCATGGTGTAGCTCTCTGGTAGTACCTCCAGAAATCACATGGATGCTCTCTGAAAAAAATGGGAAGAAACTAAGGGTCCTTGCCAACACACTTTAGAACTATGTCTTAATTTATCCATGACAGAGTGTCTTACTCAGTAGGTGAGAATTTAGCTATGAGTATATTGAGTGGCAGCCAGCTTGGAGCATGAGTCTAATTTACTGTAACTCTTGCTACATTCTGTCTGATCATTATCATGCTGAACAAAATGTTTTTAAAGTGCTTTTATAGGGTTGAGTGACTTATTCAATAATTTATACCATTTTGGAGGGATTAGAGGATGAATTTAAGTCATCAAATAATGCCATTATGGCTCAATGACTACATTCTTTATCAGGGAAAAAAAATCAGTTGTAATTATGCTCAAAAAGACAGAGACCCTTTATTCAGCAGTTCCCCCAAGAACAATGATATCAAACATGCTGATAGGTCTCTCAGCTGTAAAGAGAGCTGTCCTTCTTTGTTAGGAAGGAATAGATCAGCTGCTGTCTGCTTATCTGTGTATCCATTGTGCCATTTATGCCACAGATTTTCATTATGCTGTGCCTTTAAACATCTTCTCCTCGCAGACGCCAGATGTCCTTCTGCATGCAGGGCTGTGCAAACTCTTGGGGAGCCCATGGCCCCACTTAAGCTGGTGGGAGTTTTGCCTCTAATTCCAGCAGATAGTTTCTGTCTGAGTTCATGGAGCAAAGAAAAGGCAAAGTCCTTTTGGTGGCTATCTGGGGACTTTTACTTACACTAGATTGCAAGGTGTCTGCCTGACCCTTATGATTAACTTAATGTTTATTTTCCTTTTTTTTTTCTTTCTTTTTTTTTTTTTCATTATTATTTATTTAAACTGATAGCTGCCCTGGCTAGGGAATCACTGGTATTTCAAGAAGTTGTGCTTTCCACCAGTGGAGTGAGCATTGCAAGATTTCTTTGGACCCAGATTATGTCTAATGCTGTCAGATTAGCAGTGTAACACAAAGTTTTCATTTTCTCCTTAAAGATATCCAGTGAAATGATGAAATCCTGCTCACTTGACCTCTGAGCTGGCTTTTCAGACAAGCCTTTAGCAGCTTAGGAAGACTTATCTCAGAGAGGAAAATCAGGTCATGCAGCGTGTGTGGACAAAGACTAGATAACTGATTCAAGCAAGGGAGGAGAATACATGAAATCATCCCTTATCCTTGCAAAATGACTGTGTGTACAAGGTGAGCATTGGTTCGAATAATTCCCCCAGAGGATTTGGGAGGTACAGGCCAGAAGTAAATATGTCTAACCATGAGGATGTTTGGATTTGTACTTCTCCACACATTGCTCTCTATGTCCCACACTTATTAACTTGTCTGTATGACAGAGCCTGGTCCAAAGCCCAGTGGGATCCTTCCAATGCTTTTGCATTTGGCTCCTAACTCTGTTACTACAGACTTGGTGCCCATGTACTTCCTTAGTCAGATTTCTTACCATCAGATGAGAATTGTCTCATTTCAGTGTATGCCCAAAATTAGCCCTCCACACTCCTCCAGTCAGCAGGAGAAGAGAGGCACCTCCAGACTCATCCCATGCATTTCAGAGGCCAGACTTGGCCAATCTCTCTCCAACCCTCTGGAGGCAACGATTTGCCTTCACTTCATGAACAGCTGTGAGAGCCCCAGTGACTGGATTAGGTACCAAACTTTCTGATGGCATGAAACAAGCCTTTTTCTGGCTCCTAGATGGGATAATACAGTAAGTGTTGTCCACTGCATGTCTAGGAAAGCAAGGACTGGGGGGCCCAGCTGTAAAGATGGCTGTCGAAATCACTCAGCACTCTCCTGAGTTCAGATGCCATAGCAGTTGCGACACCTAATTATCCATGTATAGTAGGTGGTCCAAATAGGAGTGCACAGCAGAGCAGCAGATGGTGGTTGCTGCTGTCAGATTAGATTGAGATTAGATAAAGCTTAGTTAACACTTAATTTTTGTAAGATTCAACTCTGATTAGTCACACAAAAAATATTACAGAGAAGCGGGGCAGAAATCAAGAGGCATAACTAACGTTATTAAAAATCAAGGAAGCATTTTACAGAGCAAGACCTTGCTAGTAAGGGGTTATTCCCTGAATTTGACGCCTCTTTTGTCTGGAGAACAAGATGTATGTGGAGAGAGTTCTTTAACCCACCAGCCAACTATTGTATAAATCTGCACTTTCTAGCTCAAGCAATCTGATTTACATAATCATACATATTTCAACACCCATTTGAGGTACTTTATGTAGTTGGTTAAAATTCTCATTATTTTCCATCACTTCTGGATTTGTAATAACAAGAGGGACACAGTATTTCAGAGATGTTTTATCAAGACCCCTAGTAACCTCCATACAATTTATCAAGAGTTTTGGTGTCAAGCCCCACAAATGTCATATCACAACTCCTTTGCTATCCAGTATCAAACTTCTGTCATGATACTTCGAATATTCTGAATCCACAGCTTGACCCATCAAAAGATTTTTGCCCTTCTCCTAATTAACAAAGGCATGTGAAGTCTTCTGTGTCAGAGTCTCCTTCTATTGTTTGAATCCACATAGTCTCCTGGTAGCCTTTTCCTGCCTTTGAGTTCTAAAAACTTACCAGAAACTTTTGTGTGGCCCACAGGGAAGGTTGCTTGCAGGAATAGCCTGCAAACCAGTAATTGGATAAAATATTTTTCTCTGCCAGATAGGACAAACCAGTGAGCCAAGTAAATCCCATTCAAACCTTATTTTTAAGTTAAAGGAGACATGTGCTATCTATGGCCCAAGAATGAATCCAACTTTTGCTTTTTAGGATAGGAAAAGGATGTCAACAGATTAAGATAGTTTTGCTGTAGAGCAAAAATGCAGGTTTAGAATATCTAAAATCCAAAATAATCCAAGCTTGCAATAAATGAACGCTTCTCCCTGCCCTCTATTTTTGTCCAACTGCCAGGACTGCAAAGGGATGACCTCTACAGGGAATTCAAATCAAACCAAGCCAATTCCTTTTTTTTTTTTTACCTCTGTGACGTCTAACCAACTATTTGCAGAATGTAGTACAACTCATGTAGTTCATTTAGTTTAGCTGGTTTCTCCTTTTGCTTTCTCTCTTTGTAAGCCCAGTTAAGTGGTCAGCTGGGTGTTTCTATTTCACTGTTTTGTCTGAGCTGTCTGGTCCAACACAGCTCAATGGGCATTGCAGATGCCAGTGAAAGCTCCTTACTGTACTTTTTATCACCTCAACTCTGCCATCAGACAGTGAGAAGGATACACCCTGGACCCTAAAAGGTCTGATATCAATAAGCAGGGTCTTTTCTTAGTTTATGTGTTTATTAAACTGTGTAGCTGTGGCCAACCATGTGAAGATGGGGCAGAACTTGCATCTCCCCAATGTCTCTTCAAAGCATTGCCAGAAGACAGCACTGTGTCACCCCTCAGCAAAGCCCAGGGCTTGTCTGGCAGGGCAGACAGTGTGAGTATAAAAGGCTATCCAGAGCCGCCTACTCCTTGCTCTGTGGGGTATTTACCTTTGCTATATCCCAAATGTGGGAAATACCACAGCAAAATATGAGAGTGATTTGGCAAAGGCAATTGCATTTGTGCTTTCCCTTGCTCAGAGAAAGAAAACAGGACAGTGATACCCTGTCCACCTGTTCTTTTTCATAAGAGAGTAAGTCTATTTAAAAACAGGTTTTTACTGCTCTTGCACAAGAATAATACAAAATGAGCAGAAGTCATCCAAGAAAGTTTTTGTTGGCACCAACCTTCCCATTCTCCGGAGTCGCACATTATCTGATAGCTGGCATACGGCAGGCTCTGGATAGTCTGTTATGCTTTCCCACGCTGCAAGATTTGGGCAGTAAATAGCTTAAATAAATGTCAGAAGTATAATTCACTTTTTACTTCATCTGATTTAAGGAAGACTTTCCTCAGATAATTCCTCCCAGGCATGCTGTCCAAGGCAGGCCTGGTCCCTGGAGGATCGAACTATTCTGACCTCTCAAGCTGGCTCCATTTCAGCTTTTTAAAGGTTGGAGATAAAGAACAGAAGAAATAACTCACTACATCCAAGCACTGTTGCACTTTCTAGTGAGCTCAGTGAGATGCCAGGTGAGCCTTGAAGGGCCTGTGCCATTATATAGCATTAGTGGCCCTATGTCACCTTTGAAATAACCTTTTATTCCTGCAGCAGGTAACCACCATGCCTGGTAATGCTACCAGAGGGGCAAAGGGGCAGCAGATCAATTCCCATTATGGGGCCCTGGCCAGGCAAAGAGCTAAACTCTGCAGGGCTGAAAGCAGAAGTGGAGTCTAGCTCTGCTACCCCTCAAAGAAAATGAGTCCTAGTAGCATAAAATTGTTTGAATTGGAAGATACCTTTAAAGATCATCTAGTGCAACTCCCCTGCAATGGGCAGGGACACTTTCCACTAGATCTCATTGCTCAGAGCCCCGCCCAACCTGACGGTTGACATTTCCTGGGCTGGGGCCTTCACAGCTTCCTTTGGGAACCTGTTCCACTGATTCACCAGTCTCATAAAAAATTTCTTCATTATATCTAGACTGAATCTGCACTCTTTTGGTTTAAAACTAAAGTGGGACTAGAGATAGTGAAGACTGAGGCAAAAAGTTGTTGAGTATCTCATAATCCATTCTTACCAGTTTGCTGGTCATGTTCATTGTGGAGGGTAAAGATTTCCTTATCTTTCCTTTTCTGGCTGACATAGCTGTACAAGCCCTCCTGTTACTCTTTGCATCCCTTGCCAAGTTCAGCTCCAGCCACATTGGCCCCATCCCTACACAGCTGGGAACCATTCCTGTACATTTCCGGGTATCCTTGTTCTTGTTTCCATTACCTGTGCAGTTCTTGCCCTTCAATTTGACTAGCAGATCCTGACTCATCCATGTTGGTCTCTTGCCTCCCTTTCCTGATTTCTTACATATGGGGATTGAGAGGTCTTGTACTCTATGGAAAGCCTTCTTAAAGATCTGCCAGCTCTGTTGTGCTCCCTTGTCCCTGAGGGCAGTTTTATCATGGGGTCCTATTGACTAACCCTTTAAATGGCTGGAATTTTGCTTTCCTAAAATTCAGGGTCCTGACTTTACTCTTTGCCTGACCCAGTGAAGTATTTGGTACTGCTGGGATACCTGAGAAAACCACACTGCTTCTTACTTCTTTACATCATAATGAAAAAATAGTCAAATCCCAGGAGTGCTTTTTAGGAAACCTAGTATTTTCACATTTTAATGAAACTGCTGTTGGCACAAAGAGATGAGGGATAGGTAGATTTATCAAACCCTCAGGGTGCTGCAGCGACTGGCACCATTTTATCACACTCATCAAGACAGTGTGAGGGGATGGCAGGAGCTTAGGTTTATGTCAATTCCTTCAAATTAACTCCCATCAAATTAAGTTGTTTTATAACAAAGACAGTGGTTGTTATAAAGGGAGGAGAGGGAAGACCACAGTTAGGGTTGTGTGATAAGGACTCATTTAAAACTGTATAGATGGGCAGTCAAAGCTGCTCTGTTGAACCATGCATTATGCACTTGCACCAGTGCCATGGGCTGTCCCAGTTGGAAACCATTTGGTTTTGTCCCACTCCTTGCTTCTGTGTCCAGTGACACTTGGCTACCAGCCCCAGATGCTGATTTTGGTTAGCACTAGTCATTGTCCTGGGATAGGTAACTAGGAACAAAAAAATCCAGTCTAACCTGAGGCATGTCCCTTCTGCAGCTTCAATCAGTGCAGGGAAATGCAAGTCAGAGCCATTTTTCACACATTGCTTTTCAGTGTTGGTCATTGTTTGCCATCAGAGTTCAGAGCTGTTGGTGTTAGAAGGCTGATCCCAGGACGCTTCAGTTTAAGGATGGTCATGTTCTTGCTGTGTATTCCCAGCAGGAGAGCTTTGATCTTAGTATGTGTCTGACAGTCATGTCACCCATGTTGTGCTCATTTGAATTGAAGTGTTTGGCTCCAGTGATATGGTTTTTCTGTTGTTATTATTGTTCTGCGTGTTTATTTTTTCTTTCTTCATTAAATATTTTGTTCAGGTTGCCTGCTCCCTCCTTCTGCAGAAAAATTGGCACTTATGGTATTTGTTTTGCTTTTTTTATTGTTAGAGGAAAATTTCCATATTATAGCATCTTTTTTTTTTTTTTGTGCTTGTTAATTAGAAGTGACACAAATTCGTTTAAACTACAATTAATAGGAAGGGTGAATCATATATGATATACCTCATTCACTTGGCTCCATGGAATCCCAGCAGCCCGGGTCTCCACGGCAACCTCTGGAGCACGCCTGCCTGTACGGTGCCCACGTACCCTTTGGTTTACTGTGACTTTCAGAGTCACTGCCAGGGGGAAACATGAGGATAAGGCAGGATGCCAAGAAAGATACATAAGCCTGCTACCAGTGTCCTTCTTAGCACTGCTCTGTAAACTGAACATTGAAATATAAACATTTATGTATGAGAGAGTCACCTATTGCTGAATTACCCGGCACTTCCCCTTGCAAGACTCTTGTTTTGATTGATTATGGCTTTTCTAAGTGGGCTGAAATTTTCTGTATCGACCTCAGGCTAGATAATTTTTGTGAAAGATAATAAACATATGGCAGTGAGACAGGAACACTTATTAGATGAATAAGGTATACATATACACAGATAATATATACTCATACTAAAGATACAGACAGATAATCACAAGTGTCTAATTCAACCAGTTTAGGAAGTTTTCACTGCCTCAGCTGGAAATTACCACTCCTTAATGGAAGCAGAGAGCCTGCAAGTATGCATGTACCTTGTCCTGTAGTACTAGGCAAAACAGTTCCCCTCACACCAGCTCTTGTTCCAGCTGGAGGAGGGGCAGTTTCTTAAACCTGCCTCATTTGGTTTCCTGCAATTGTGTGATGATAAGCTAAAGGGCTTGGCTTGTTGTAGTGTAGATATTGCATATTGCAGCCATTGCAAATTGTAATGCTGAAGTACAACAAATCATTATATGTTTGGTTTTGTCCAAAACCAGATAGGAGTCCTCATCATTCATGCTTCTTGGCAAACTTATTTCAGAATAAGAGCTCATGAGGCATTTAAAAACAGCGCTCCATACAGAGAGCAGGATAGTCTTTGCACATCAGTAGAGGCTCTCTACTGGTCTCTCTGAACCAGGTATTTTGTCCAAAAAGTGTAAGATGAGGTCACTGCAAGCCAAGAGTGTCACCATGCCCCTGTGGCTGGATGGAGACCTGGGAGCAAATTCTAGCCCTGTTGAAGTCAGCTGGAGTTTTGCCACTGACTTTGATGGAGCCAACATTCCTCTTCTGATGCAGACATTTCACAATAACCTCCTCTGTTGAACTTTCAACACGTGCATGTTATTTTCATTACAAATAAACAAAATATTTCTAAAATGGACACCTTCATATATACATTATGCCAGAAGATGACATTGAAAGTTCATCATGGTGCATATGGTAAAACACTAATAATCCATCCTTGATGTCTCTGGGAAAAATTCTGACATGAACAAATCTCCTTTAGGTCATTTTGCCTGAATATACAGCAAACAAATTTACAGCTGAGGATTTATCATTTTTGCAGAATGCACACGCATTCCGAATTTACCGTGCTCAGAAATGGAGACAAGACATTCATCTGTGTGCTTGGCTTTGGGAAAAGACATCCCTCTGTGTCCGGACATGGGCCCTGGTATAGAGCAGACAGGAAATCTGCCAGACTGCCTCCGCAGGAGGCTGCCTTCAACACGTGCAGCAAGGAACAAGAAATGTCTTAATGATTAGTCACTGTCAACCTTTGTTCTCATTAAAGACTTGATTGTCAGACAGGGCTGGTAATGAGGCGCTGTTCCTGGGTCTGTTGCTATATGATTGTGCAAGGGCTGAATCTGAGCCTTACACCCTGCAAGATGCAGCTCCCACTTTGCCCAAGTTTAAGGAGTTGGGGTTGGGAACATTGTTCTAAGAGTGCCTGCTAGTGGATACGGGGCAGTGCAGCTCTCTGGCAAGGGATTATGGCAGGCTACAGATAAATCTGAAAATATGTTCACAAGGATTTTGAGTGTGAGCAGCTTTCCTGTTGGTGTTGAACAGGCAAAGTGCTATAATAGGTTTCTATTAAGAAATGCACAAATAATTAACTGTCTGTCAAAGGATAGTTGAGGATTGGCTCCTTTCAGGAATTTGCTTACTCATTTTTATGTTTGGGATTGTGCAAAGTGCTACCTATTTCTGAAAATAGTTATGGGGTGAACTTAAATTTCAGCATCCAAAAAACCGTATTTTTTAAAAGACTGAACTCCCTGGATCTTCCAGTGAGAGCTGCAGCAGTTGGGTTTGCTGCAATACTTATGCCTCTGCATGCTGAGTACCTGTTGCATCACTTATGTCCAAACATACCACTCCAAAGGGTGACTTACACCATGAGGATGCAGAAATCAGGTGTGTGCTCCCTACTGCCAGGAGCGGTTCCAGTTTCAGTGTCTGAAGGGATTAGGCTGCATTTCCTGTTCGGGCTCCACCATTCAGTTTGTTGAAGGAGTGACACAGCATTTGCTTCTTTTCCCCGGTTGGATGAAGGCACAAGTATTTCTGGCAGACAGCCTGGGCTTGTGAAATTGCAATGCTAGTGTCCATGTTTCCTTGGGTATGTGCCTTGGAAACATGGTTGGCCCTGAAATTTTTGTCCTAAGAGCTCAGATGTTCTCAGGAGAAAAACACAGGAGATAGTCCCATGTGACTAAGCCAACTTCTTATAAACACTCCACAAAATTACTGAAAGGAACTACTTTGCAGCCTTCACTTGGCTGTATCTCTGCATATTAGACACAGCAAAACTAGCTCTTGGGATCTTGCAGTATTCAGGTTTTTCAAATGCTGTTTGTACATATAAAAGCAATCTTCCTGGAATGCATAAAAATATTCTTTGACAGATATTAAGGGAAATTCAGCCTATGATAGTATATTCCACCTGGTTAATTTGGAAGGTTTTTAGGTCACTTAACACCCTTAGAAACTCATCCACTTTTGCTTGACAAATCAGAGGGTGCTCTCACTCACTGTTCCAGACATCTTACTCCAGTGTGACTAGAAGCATCCAAGATGAGGAGTGTAAGTGAATGTTCCTATCATCTAATCTGGGTTCCTAACTCAGTTGTCTAAATTAAACATCTGAAGCCTAATTATACAGCCCCATCTCCCTGTATAGTGAAGAGAGAGCTGTAGCAGGCAGTTTAGAAAGAATCTGCTCTAAGTTTTTTGTTAAAGACCTAAACTTCGAGGAGACTCACTTTTATGCTGTGTGTTCCTGCGGGTGGCCTCCTCGAGGCTTTCCCGGACCGGTGCTGTCAGGACACCCGCATAAATCGGGGCGACTCCCTCAGCCCACCTTCCGTCCGAGCCCGGATAGTGTAATGTAGATCTCACCCAGAAAGCAGGAGGACTCTCCACTTAGCTGATTCCAGGATGGTTTATTGCAGGGAAGGTAAAGGAGAAGGGTCTGGGGGGGGGGATACAGGAGCACAACCGCACGCTGGAGGGGGGCCAGAGGTGGGAGCCCGGGGTAAAAGGGAATACAGTATTTAACAGGGGGAAGGGAGGAGGGATGAGGGTACAGAGGGTCCAGTCAGGTAGGGGCTCAGGAGAGGAGTTGGAGGGAATGGACAGGGCTTGAACCGAAGGAATGAACATATAGGAGGGATTAACAGCAGAGGACCAATGTGGGAGCAAACAGGATAGCATTTTCTGGAACTGGGGAGTGAACAGGGTTTAACAGACAGACATGAATTAACGTAACTAAGCACAGAACCATGGGAGTTTTCCACCTTGACTTTCTCTATCTTAGACAGTTGTCTCCCAAGGCAGTCTGCCTTCCTCCCCGACTCCCACATGTTCCAGGTATGAAAAAAAGTTGAATGAGTTTGAGTTGCTCAGGAGGATACTGTTTTCCACTTCCATCAAGCTGAACAAGCAGTAAGGCAAGGGAGAATCTGCTTGGCTGTGTTTCTGGCCAGTCTGTCTTATTTCCTTATACACAGATCATATCCTCAGCTGTTGCAGATGAGTTTAACCTCAGGAAATTCTTGGTGCTCTCACGGTATACACTGGCACAGAAAGCAGCCCTCTGCACTCCAGTCAAGAGTGGGAGTTATTCCTAAAAATATTAAAATTCTTTCACTTTTTCACTAGAGCTGAGTTTTTATTTGACAGGCACTCTGCTGTGGTCCTGCTGGAGTTTCATTTTCTTGTCTGAGGCAAGGACACAAGCAGGCAGTGCTTGGAGCTCAGACGACCATGAAAAGTCCAGTATTTAGCAGAAAGGGGTGTATCTGCTTCCATTAAATGCAGCAAAAAAGAGGTGGTTCAGAAGAGGGCTGGTGTGTACTAAAACTGGCTGTTCAGCAAGGCATCCTGTGCTCAGCTACCTAAAATTGCATGAGTCAGCCCAGCTCTTCTCAATAAGCTTAAGTCTTGGCCCAGCAGTTGCAGGAGAGCCTCGGTTTGTGCCTGTGGAAACGAGCATGCCAGCTGAGGCTGTGGGGGCTCACAGGGCTTTGTAACCAACCTTGCACTACTCTGGAACAGTGCAGGACTTGGTTGAACCATTCCCCTTCTCCTCCTCATCCTTCTGCTGTTCCTCTTCCTTCTTTCTCCTTTTCCAAGTGCTCAGATGTCCAGGGTGGTTTGCAGTCAAACTAGAAAGCCCCTGAGAAGCTCACACTGTGGAGACAGCCACTGGTCCCTTGAAGAAATCACGGAGGAGCCTTTTCCTTCACCATCCTCACTCTAAGCCTGCAGTGAAGAGCTGCACAAGTCCATAACGCCAATTAACACAAACTGCTTATGAGTGAGGGCATCATGCATAGGTTCGGTCACCAGATGAACATGATTTTGCACATCCTTTCCCCTGGAAGCAGCTTTTTGTAAGGCAAGCATCTGTCACTGAGCAGACTTCCATAAATTGATCTGAAGACTTTTCCTTTCTTCTTTTAATTCTTTGTTTCTTCAAGCCAGAACTTGAAGAACAAGTTCTGCAAAACAAGCAAAAGAAGAACAAAAGTCGGAGCTGTCACTCCCAATCTGATGCAGGGCACAGAATGAGTTGCCCCACAGAGGAACAGAAAGGTGGAAAAATTCCCCATTCCCCTTTTGAGGGAAAAATCTGCAAGAAGCAGAAGTTCATCTTGTGGCACAGATGTCAGGGCTCCTGGCTGGGAAGCAAACAGACTCTGCGGGCATTGCGGTTTCATACAAAATTGACCATTGTTTCCTTTCTGTCCCATCAAAATTATTCAAAGCAAAGCATTTCCAGGAGAAAGAGGGGAAAGGTTTGCACATCCTTTTCCAACCAACTGTGCTTAAACCACTTCTGAACTAAGAATGCAGAGACATAAGCTTGCAAAAGTCTTTTAGAGCTCCTGACAAGCTTTGTAGGGAAAGAGAAGGAGGGGAGGGGAGGAGAGAGAGGAGAGGAGAGAGAGGAGAGGAGAGGAGAGGAGAGGAGAGGAGAGGAGAGGAGTCTATTTTAAAAAGTTCATGTGTTAGAAGCCAAAACATCCCTTCATTTGTATGAACACAAATCAGCTGCAGCAGGGATAGTGAAAGGCAATCTCGGTCTTAAATGCTTTGTTTTACTGCTAATTTAAACATTTGAATGTAATGTTCTTTGTGAAGCTTATGAACAAAACCACAGTTGTGCTACCAGCTCTGAGGAGCTCTCACTGGCTGCCTTTCTGCATCTCATAGGTTTTATATGTCACTGTAACAAAAGATAATGTGGTGCTACACATCTGCTTTGTATGTAGAGCATCACCATGCTGAAGTTTCAGCTCTGGCAGGGCAGATGGAGTTTGGTGGTGGTTGGTTGATGACCACTAACCCAGCCCCAGCTAGCAGCAGGGATGGCCCTAAATGTGCTGTAGGCCGTTTGCAGGGCTGGAGGAATGTGGAACATGCATGAACAGTGCCAACAAATGGGGCAGAAACTGGGGGTAAACCCAGGTGGACATTTGTACCTGTTGGAGGTGTGACGCTTCCAGCCTGTCCCTGGCACCTGGCTGGTTGCAGGGATGTGCTCCCCATCATGTCGCCTCCTTGGGGGCAAAGTGGACCTTTGGTTACCTTCCTCACGCAGGGAAACAACGTGATGACACCGTGCAGACAAGCACTCAGGGCTCCCCAGCTGAAGGAATGCTGGGCTGCCTCTGCAGCCTGTTGGGCAGAGGTGCCCCTGGGCAAGGGCACATCCCACTCAAGATTTTCTTTGGTTAGGTCTTTCTAAAGTTAAACCACATGAACAGCAGCATGAGAACCCAGGAATGACATTAAAAACCAGCAGCTCTAAATATGTGGAGTTGTAGTAAAGATGCTGCAGTAAAGCCGGGCTTAGAGCAGGATGAAACAGTTTAACAAAAGCAGGCTAACTCCACCCAAACCTGCCCTTCCTCTCAGGGATGTCAGAACGCTTTGTCCTGCGGAGGGGCAGAGCCCCACGTCCCTGACGGCAGTGCAGCCCTTCTGCTGTCTGATTTGCAGTGAAGGAAATGCAGGGTGAGAGCAAGGCTCGATAGCACTGTTTCAGGAAGGGTCAAACTGCTGTGCAGCTAGTCTCCTGATTTATTAGGAAACTGTTCTTCCTTCTCCCATTGCAAGGGGAAGATCAGCAGGCAGGAGAAGTAACACATCGTAGATTCATAGGCTCACACTGACATTTCATGAACAGCAGAGAAAGGACCAATTGCAAAAAAACCCCAGCCTGGCTCCAAGTTGATGATTTACACTGTTTTCTCAGGGTCTGTTTGCCAAGCATCTGGTGTTTTGTGCCAATGGCTATTACAGAAGAGCTTTATTTGATAGATACTTGTTGTGAATGAACATTACACAGTTTATCTTAAAAGAAAATCCCCTCCCACTGCTTATATGGGCTGGTAGGGAATGAGGGAAAGAAAAACTTAGGCTTTGTTGGTTTTTTTACGTAGGACTGAAAGCACATTCAGGGGAGCCTGCACTATCTGTGCAAAAACACAACAGATTAATGCTATTAATGGATGGAACATGTGGCTGGGCTCAAGCTAGAGTTGTCATTTGAATATAGAAGTCAAAGCCAATTTGTTGTAACATATTTTTCTTTTCAAAATATTTTAGGAAAGACAAAAAAGTTTGTGCAACAACTTGGCAAGCAGGTCTGTTGAGAGGAGGCATTTTTTATCTTGCAGCTAACATAAGGGCTGAAAAATGTGGCAGTGCCGAGCAATCCTAGATTCCTTCTGGAAATGAAACAAAGTGTGCAGGATATAATTGTGTAAGAGCCCAATAAATTTGAAGGGTGGGTTTGTAACACTGCCTTGGGGGCTGCAGGTGGCTCCAGAAGAAAGTAAAGGTTTTTATTTCAGTAACAGTCTTCAAATACTTTATCTAACTAGCTACGCACTCATGTGGCCCCATCTAGAAGCCACGGAGTTATTTTAGAATAGAAATACCCATAACAATCATTGTGCTTCTTCCATGCCAGATGGTAGAAAGATAAGTGGGATTAGTCTGTACTGAGTGTATGTGTTACTGGGGAGGGGAAGGATGCAAAAGCTAAGGCGCAGGAATGAGCTTTCCTGGAGTTTGTGAAGCGCTAAACATCAGTGCTCCGTGGTCTTCACAGCATGGGTAGGCTACATATGTCCAACCCTTGTTTCAATGTCTGTCAGCCCATGTTTGCCCAAATGCCCCGGGGGACAATGGCCATGGGGCAGAGCTTTACTAGGATAGCAGCCCAGATCCTGGCTCTACAGCTCAGTATTGAGGGAACCACTGCGCTACAGGGAGCATCAGACTCCCGCTGTGGGGTCTTGTGTTGCAAGGCAAAAATGCTGCTGCCTCTTAGGTTATACAGAGTCATGTGGTTGGTTCCCATGGTGAATTGCAGCAAAGCGGGGTCAGAGAATGGATGTGTCTCCTGACTGTTGTGACCTCTTCAGTGTATCCCATTTTCTTTGTAGCTGTGTGGCTTATAAATACGTGGGTATCAAGTGATCCAACATAGGCTGAGTATTTTTGTGTGTGTACTGAGAAACATACCTTTGTTAAAGGCCCAAGTACCAAACACTGCTGGAGTAAGTAGGCAAAAAACACATTGCTGCCAAGGGAAATAATGGCCAGGAGAAAAGGAGCAGCATACTGTCATTCCATGTACATTCTCATCTTGTATGAGCATGGTTTGAGCTCTCGTGTTCCCTTAGAGGATTCACTGCCCTCTAAAATAATTTTTGCCACCCCCTCTTTATGGATCTGCACAGTGGGAAGAGGAAGCAGATCTAGATCACTCACAAAGACCAGAGAGACCCCAAAACACTCTTCAAGGTCCTTCCCAGTCACACATTTATTTTACTGAGGAAGTTGATACACTCTAAGCCTATTTAATCATGTTGCTAATGGGATTCAATTAGCAGTCTCTCAGAGATTGCTCTTGTCAGGGAGATGATGGGACAAATGAAAGCAGCACCATTCCCCCTGTGAAGTATTAACTTCCCACCTCTGTATTTTCTAAGAATAGATGCCACTTCTACCAATAAGTCTGCAGCTTCTTGCTGCTGTTCACCACATGGTAGGAACCAGCAGACTCCGAGTTGGTTCCCTTGTGGTCAAAAAAACTGCTGTACAGCCCGATGTACATTTCCTGAAAGATCCCCAGGACAGCTCTGTTACTTCTGTTAATGTTTCCCAAGCTCCTGGTACAATATTGAGGTTTTCCACTGGAACCACCTGGCACATTTTCAGAGTCTTTCTTGAGGGATTAAGTTACTTAATCCTCTTCTTACTTTGTCATGGCCTTTGTATCGGTCACTTGTCCTGAGAGTCTGTGGGCTGTGTCCTGAACTTCAGCTAATTACATAAAAAGGATTATTTCCTTTTCTTGACGCTTGTTATTATTTTCATCCTTCATGAGCCTTTTCTTCTGTTTCAGGAACAACATTCTGTGGTAGGCCAGGGAGCTGGGCCCACTCCAAGCTCCAGTTCTTGCTCAAATCCAAACACTGGAAGTGGTTACATGAACTCATCCCAGCAATCATTGTTGAATCAGCAGCTGATGGAAAAGAAACAGGCTCTGCAACGGCAAATGATGGAGCAAAAACAACTCCTTCTACAGCAGCAGATGTTGGCAGAAACTGTAAGTTTACTAATTTCTTATTTTACATGGATATTGTCATAAAAACAATAGAAAAGAAAGCTAAGACAGGGAGAAAAAAGCCCCCTAAAACTTCAAGGTTGTTTTGGCAATGCCTAGAACTTCAAGAGTGCGCCTTGTATTTTTCAGCACTTTTCTAAGCCTTTTTGAAACCTTCTTCAGTCTGTACGAAACAAGTTTCCAAGCTACTGCAGTTTCATGACAAGAATAGTCCAAGCATATGCTTGGTTTTGAGGCATATGAATATTGTCCATGGTTTTCTTTGCAAGATAAACCAAGGTGCACTGCTATGCTACTTTCACCTCAGAGTAAAGTTTACTTCCAGGATCTGTCACCCAGGCAGCATAGTGTAAAATATCTGTGTGTGAACAAGGATCAGGTGCCTTGATTTTGGGGTTCAACACAGGTTTGTGTGGTTGGCTGGGATCGCATATGAGTCCTACTTTCTCTGGTTTTATTTTTGCATTTCTAGGTATCTGTAGCCAGTTCTCTCTCCTTTGGTATCTGAGAGACTAATTGGGAGTTTCTGGTCATTTTAGAAGACATTGAGGATTCTATAAAGGAAACATTTCTTGACTTTTTGGTTCATGCAGAAGAAAAAGCAAGTTTCAAGTCGGCTCTCTCTGCTTCAGTTTTCTGTCAGAATTTTTAGCAGACCAAAAACTTAATTGCTTAAATATCCTCTCTTAAATAAAATGGAAATTTAATCATCTTGGCTTTGCTTTTGTATTATGTACATAGAAATACAATAAAGCTTGCCTACAGTTTTTACATGAATTGCAGGGATTTCCTGGGAGTCTGTCTTCTTCACAAGGATTCAGGTTGAGCAGGATATAAAAACAAATCTTACAAATTTTAATCAGACCCCTCCCTCCCATCACAAATTGTGGAAATGCCTAAATAAGACAAGAATGGCTCTTCTCCCAGTATTTTTAAGTGCTACTGGGAGAAGGAAATACAGGTTTTTCACTAGAAGGCCCATATGTATGCTGTTTTCAGGGAGATTATCCCCAAATGACTGCGATGGACTTTCATCATCAGCCAAGGCCTGACTCTTTTGCACTGACAAGCTGGTTTGCAATTCTGGCAGCTGAGCACAAAACCCGTGCACATTGCAGAAGAGTGTGATGCTGTCCCAGCAGCTGCCCAGTAAAGGCACATGTGCACCAAACTCACAATTTCCTGCCATGGGGACACGTATCCCAAGGAGCTGTGCCTCATGGGTGAGCAGTAGCACTCTGGAGGCATCAAATCACACTGATGCTGATGAGAGATTTGGCATTGACTTTGGTGCCTGCTCTTTCCAGATCTTTATGAGCACAGGGCAGTTAGATTTCAGTTCAAGGACTTGGATTTTTATATTTATCTCACCAGAGACATGTGCCTGCAAGCTCAAAAACAAAACCAAAACTCCCCAACTAATATTTTTTTCCTGCAATCTTTCCTTGCTGTCCTTGCCCCATTCTTGTACTCCCAATATAAGAGGAAAGACAGTACCTTGTACATGTACAGGGAAGCACAGGGCAATGTTGAGCAACTTGAAAACAGCCAGCCCAGCACCATCCTTGCTAAACCATGTGTCCTGCTGGTATCCCTACTGAGGAGAGCTGGGGGGAGAAAAAGCAAGGATTTTGCTGGGTTTTGTGGTCACCCTTCCAGTGTAGGAAGACAGAGTGGGGGAGGGCATGGCTGTGGATGGGGATGACAAGCTGAAATTGGAATACACTTTGTACTACAGTGCAGACATGGACATTGTTCTCAGAGGCTGAGAGGAAAGTTGAACTAGACTCAAACACAATGCAACCAGCAAATAGATTTCCATATAGACTTCAGTAGGTGATGGCACAGTTTCACAAGTGACTGTGCTTTGGACCAAACAGGGTCCACAGGAAGGAAGAAATACTTCAGTTTTGTACATACTGAGAAAAGAACGAGATTGGCAAAACACAGAGCCCGGAAAGCATAAAGAAAAGCAAATTAATGTACTTCTACTCTAATCCTCTAGGAGAAAATCACTCCACAAGACCAGCTGAACAGACACTTGACAAGACCACCACCAGATTATAAAGACCAAAGAAGGAATGTGGTCAACATGCAACAAGCAAACCAATATCCTGGTAAGTACCCATGGGCTCAATGCAGTTCTTTCTTTCTTTCTTTCTTCCTTTCTTCCTTCCAGCTGGAAGGCCACCTGTAAGAGCTGTGCAGGCATGGGATGACTGGGGCATGATTTTCTGGATATCTGCTTCCATCACCGCAGAGGCAGTGGGTGGTGGCTGTGCCCTCTTGTGCTGTTTACTTTGCTGTCCTGCTCCACTGAGAAGTGCTGGTGTATGATCTGGTACTTCATCCAGGCTGATACCGCCTCTCTCAGACATGGGGAAGGAGGAGTTGGTACCCCTCCCATTAGCACTATCTGGGGCAGATATGCACTCAAATACCTGATGCAGAGATGTCCTCTTGACTATGCAACCTCACTGTGTTCAGATGCTTCTCTCACATATGTGGTGCATCTTGGTTCAGAGACTGAGATGAGAATCACCCCTCCCTTCAAATGGCAGTTTATGTACAGTGTGAGGACCCTCACACAGATTTTTAAGTACCCCACATGACACCATCATGGGTGGTACTTTTGGTCTGTTTAATAGACCGTGGTCGTGGCCTTAGTGCTGCTCTACAAGCAGCATTTCAACAGATCAGTCAAACAGTGGAGTAAAAGCCCTTGCTTTCTGCCAGAACTGCCCAGGGCAGGAAATGCCGAACACTTCAGGACTAGTCCTTCATTTCAGCTCTTGTGCCCTGACCTCCTTGGATAGTCTAGTCTTTGAAGCACAGAATTGTTTGGCTTTTCATACTGCTCACCTTGCTGATTGGCTGAAGGCCCCTCAGAAAGCAAAGGCAGAGTAAGGAAAAAATGCTGAGGAGAGAAGAGGTGGGGGAAATGCAGCAGATGGGACTAAAGGGTGTTCTCTATACTGCAAAAGTGTTTGTGCATGTAAGTATAAAAAGGATTCTTTGCCTTCTAGTATATTTTTGTATGCAACATGCTAAAGAAAAAGAAGAGGTTTTTTTTTGTTTTTCCATAACTGTTGGCTCTGCAGATTCGGCCAGTGATCTGAGTCTTTCCTTCTTACCTGTCCTTTGTAGCACAACTTTTTCAGCTTCTATTATGATTTTAATGAGCTCTGAAGTACAGCTTACTCACATGTCACTCCTCTGCCCAATCTGCTGGCTATAAGGGACCCCCAGCCCGGCTCTGTAGGGATGGGCCAGGTTGGGCTGCTCAAGCAGCATTCATGCACTCCTTTGCTCTGCTTACAAGTTCTAGCAGTGATAAGGTTGGTGCAACCTGGAAATTGCTGCTGGAAACTGCTGCTTTCTAATGGACCTGGGTGTTAATCTTCTCCAGTAAACTGGTTCAATCATCCCAGTGTAATAGCCCATGGTGAGGGCCCTGCTCCACTGCCTTGGTACCTCCTGTACTCCCAAAATAAATGCTTTGGCAACCCCAGCATTTTCCTGCGGAATCTTGTGATTTGGTGTGTTGTTTAAAGGTTTGTTCCTGGGACCAAATGATTAACTGAGACTCTTGGCTTTTACTTAAAAACAATCAATTTCTAGCCTGAGAGAGAAAATGGAAGTGAGTGCAGCCACATGTGTGAAAGGCTCCAAAGTGAGTAGATCACCATTGTTATGTGGCTGCATGTGGCTGCTCTTGTTGTTGTTAATCTGATGGACTCTTTGCCGGTCTTGTGGTATTTGGAGTCCCATCTCCTCAGTTTGAAACATGTGGGAATGGCAGCACTTGTCCATTCAAATCTCAAGTTCCTGCTGAGTGAGCCCCGGGAGGACAGTGGCCTTTCAGGTGAGCCTGGGAGAAAGGGCTGTGCTGGGAGCTTCAGCAGAGCTACCAGAGAGAGCGATTAGGAAACTCTTGCATAAGGGAGTGACAGTAGGGAAACTGTTCCCTTTTTCTGGGAATAGCTATGCTCAGATCAGGGAAGAAGAAACAAAAAGCTAAATAAAATTGCACAGGCTGGAGAAACTTGGTTGGGTATTTTATTTCTCTATACTTTTCCCCACAGTACCATGCCATGGCAAGAAATTCCTTTGAGCAAGTGAATTGGGTAGGGAAGCTGTTTCTCCGAATTGCAATAGCCTGGGGTGCCCAACTGCTGTACACAGTGCTTCTGGGGAAGGCATTTCTTCCCATCTGGAAGGAATAAGAATGGAAAATACTTGTGTTAAAAATAAAAGCATAAAAATAGCAAAACAAAGAAAGAGGAAGCTTCGTCTTTTGACAGCAAGTACAACCCCTTCCCAAACACTTGTGTTCTTTAAAAAGTGGAGCATTTGCAGGAGCGGTGTGATGGTAGCCCTGGGGTCTGCTCAACATCTGGCACGGTCACCCCAGGAGGGGCTTCATCCCAGTGGCAATGAACTGACTCTACAAACTTGTAGTTCAGCTGGAAGAAGATAACCATCTCTCCCTAGCTTGCTGTTCTGGATCTTTTGAAATACCACTGAATTCTGTACCATTCCTCCGCTTTGATTTGGGCTCAAGGGAACAAAAAATCAGGGACCCATCCCCTTCATCACTGAAAAAAAATCACAGAATCACAGAAAGGTTTGGGTTGGAAGAGACCTTGACGATCATCTAGTTCCAAACCTTCTGCCATGGACAGGGACACTTGTCACTAGACAAGGTTAGTCAGAGCTCCATCCAGTCTGGCTTTGGATACTTTCAGGGATGGGACATTCACAACTCTTTCACTAGTCCAGTGTTTCACCACCCTTGAGTAAATTTCTTCCCTATGTCTAATCTAAACCTATCCTCTGTCAATTAAAAGTCATTCCCCCTTGTTCTGTCACTGCATATCCTTGTAAAAAGTCCCCCTCTCTCTCTCGTAGCCACCTTCAGGTACTGGAAAGTACTAGATCACCTCAGAGCCTTCTCTTCTCCCACCTTAAGAACCCCAAATCTCCCAGCCTGTCTTCACGGGAGATGTTACAGTAGTTCCAAAAACGCACAACCCACCAGCAAAGCCGAAGATGGGGCTAATCATGTGGTTGCTGACTGAGCACTGATTGTGGTAATGAGATTGTCCCTGTTGGGCTAAAACCAGGTGGACTCCCCATAGCATATCCTGTCCCAGGGGCTGCCCAGCTCAGGGACTGAATTTAGGTGCTTAAATTAGGACAACACAATTCTTAGGATAATTAGATCTTCTACAGTCAAGAGTCTCCCACTTGGAGCCTCTTTGTGGAACAGGCTGCATTCCAAGATAGGGGGAGCTTCTTAATTTAGGTATCTGTTTATATTGATTTGAAACAAGCACTCTGTTTGTGGAGTCATACTCAGTCTTAATAATGATTTGGGAAGAGTTATTTGTTCATTCCTTAAGAAAAAAAATTAATCCTTTGCATCCATTACTAAATAGAAATAGCATATGTATAAAAATAATGCAGAAAAAGCAGAAATATACCATTTTTTCTTTGATTCCAGTCTGTGGGAACTGAACATCATTATGGTGAAATTTCAACAGGAACAGTATAATAAACTGCTGTTCCTAAACAAAGACTTTTAAAATATGTATACCCATGATTTGTCTAAAAGAGTTTTAAAAGAGCTGGCTGAGAGGTTCTCCAAATTCTTAGTGTCACCTTTTATTTAGTCTTGAAACACCAAGGGAGACTGCTAGTGCCATGATAAAAATTAAAAGACTAAGTAGGTAATTGCAGCCCTGATAGCCTAATGCAGAGTTCAGCAAAACTACTGGGGAGCAGATACAGCCCAAATAATAAAGAATTTAGGAAGGGGAAGATGTAATTCATTTCAAGCAACATGGGCTGATGTTAGAAGAATCTTTCCAAACCTACATGGTATCTCTTTCAATGAAAACATAACTTAAAGGCAATAGTTGTTCACAGGTTATGTCTGTTAAAGCATCTGACTTTGTACTGCCTATTTTGGTTAAGAAACCTGAGTGACACAAAATTAACATAGCTTAAAACGAAATGGCTGACAGGTCTCCAGATATCACTGTGGGCAGGCTGTGTGATTGAAACTGGATATGCAAACATTTTCTGAGATGATGCTGAACTGGAAAAATAGAGCTTACTTTACATCCACATTGGAGATGTGCAAAAGTTATTACTATGACCAGCTATGATGTATAGCTCTGAAATCGAACATGAAAAACTGTCAAGCTCTGAAAGGAGCTCCAAAGGACTGGAAAACATGCCACACACTGAGACTGAAGTATTTGAAGAATTCTGCAAGCATGGCACAGTCTTGAAGCACTGTGTAGTAGGAAGGAATTTATGATGGACCAACTAATAAAATTAGTCACACAGACCAATATATAATAAGATTTGGTGATGAAACCGGTTAGTCAAATTCCATCTGGTTTTGCCATATGTACAAAGGATCAAACCAAGGCAGTGTCGCATGCACAACTACTGCTATTAGTTGCACCCCATGAAATAGCAAATCTCCTCATTCCTCCTCTGGAGAAGGCTCAGAGAATTCCTGAAATGCAGTGGTACCTTGGTAGCAAGCTCATTTGATGGCTTTTCTCACACTTCGGGGGCCACCCAAAGAGGTGTGAGAATTTAGCTTGTACTGTGCCATGTGGCAGACATTTCCTCGGCTGACCCACACATTGTGTGAAGAAACATCTCCTTTCATTTGCCTTGAACCTGACTTTTTCGAGCTGTGCTTCTTGTAGGGTTTGTACTGGAAGCAAAGGGAATTACTCCATGGAGCAGCTGATTGTGTGCTGGGAGGGTTCTCCACAGTGCCATCTACACTGGCTGTGTTTAAAAAGTGATTGGTCTTTTTCAACCAGTCTCTCAGGGATTAATTCAGTCTTGAACTGCATAAGCACTCAGCCTTCATGGTGTAAATGACCTACTGTGGCCTCAAAATAGAGGCTATGTGGCCAAAGAAGTGAGCTTATGTCGAGGTTTGGCAGCTGAAGACAAGAAGATCCTCTCTTCTTGTCATCCATTGGCAGATATTAAGTACAGGAAGATCCTCCATTGGGCAAAATCAGCCAGGAGTGATAAATTTGTGCCAACTCATAATTGTAGTTTTCTGATGCACAGAAGGGGATGTTCAGGTGCAGCAAGCGCTGGCACATCGTGTGTGGTTTCCTCACTGACAAGTCTGTTTCTGCAGGGGCAGATAGCCATAGCTCAGCTGGGAAGAGAGTTTAGAAAGGCCATGTGTGGGGCTCTCCAGGCACAGCACTGAGTCATGTCCTCATGCCTTCTCAGCCACCACGTGGGAGGACAGGCACGTCACAGACTGGACTGAACTCCTGTCCCAGCAAATGGCTGCAAACATGTGAGATGCAGTCTTGGCTCCTGCTGTCATCTGGGACAGACATTCCCAAAAAGAGGAGGGATACTGCTGCTGTAGGTGTCTAAGAAAGGTGGAAAAGGACCCTGATGAAAGTGTCTCTCACTCCCCATTGTCTCTTGAGGGAGCAGGATGAGCCATGCCCTGTAAGGAAGAAAAGTTCTTGATCTCTGATCACTTAGAGAGGCTTTGTCCTGTCTGACATGTCTAATGCTTTTCTAAAGGAGGGCAGGAAAGTCTTCTCTCCTGCCCAACTGTCTGTGCTGTCTGTCCTTCCCTGCTCCAACATTTCTCTTACAATGAGCACCAGTTTTGGCTCATGTGCTCTCCTCTGAAGGGATGGAAAGACCACAGGTGGCTTAGTATAGACCAAACCACCCTTTGGATGGTAGGCATTTTCAAGGCCTTGAGCAAGTTCATGTAAGTCCTCTTAAGAGCAAAGTGTCTTCTTCAGGAAACTGCTCATAGAAAACTGGATTTTTTAGCTGTTGGTATTTGAATGACACCACACATTGATGCACTCACGCTTGTTTTAACACTTCTGTTTTCTGTTTTCCAGGTGGTTCACCAGGTGTGAGCATGAGCTCCAACAACATGTCCTTATCCAACCCAATTTCAACTCACAGTATCATGCCTCAGAGCTCCAGCCTCATGTCCACCCCTGCTGGAACCCGAATGCCTTCTGTTCCTGCTGCTCCTCGGAGTTTGGGCTGCTACGGGAACCTTCCTTGCAACCAACCAAGCACATACAATGTGACTTCAGGAATGAACCAAATGCAGCCACACAGAAACCAAAATCAAGTTCTGCCCAGTCAGAATAACCCCATGGGGTCCCGACAGCAAACTATGACACAGGGGAACAACGGGGCAGATTTTGGGACGGGGTCAGTGGTCAACTCTCAGCAAATAAGGCCAAGCTTGACCCATGGAGCGACAGGTATCCCTGCTCAACGGCCGGCCAATGTGATGATCACGGCTACTGCCAGTGCCCAGAACTGGGCCCCACAAGAGGCTGCAGTGAAGCAGCAGGATGCACTGAAACCTGCAGGGGTCCGTTTCCCCACTGGCACTCCATATCCTAACCAGTCTTTGCAGCGCAACGTAGGCAACCAGCATTTTCCTCAGCGTGCATTGGCACCTCCTAACCAGTTAACGGCGGGAGTCCAGATGAGGCCCCCTCTAAACCAAATGCACCAGACTCTAAATGGACAATCCACTGGCTCACTACGAGGGCTCAGCATAAGACCCAATCAGCTGAGAGGACAGACTGTGCCTACCTTGAATCAGCCAGGAAACAGTATGACACCGCCGTCATCTCTGCCATCATCCGGTTTCACGAGTACCAACCAAACCTCCCGGGCTTACCAAGGAAGTGACCATGGTAATGACCTAGCGTTTGACTTTCTGAACCAGCAAGGTGAAAGTATAGGACCTGCGCTCAACAGTGACTCAGATTTTATAGATTCTTTACTGAAAACAGAACCTGGTAATGATGACTGGATGAAAGACATCAACCTCGATGAAATTTTAGGGAACCACTCATAAGTGACAGTATCAAGAGGGAACCAGATGAAGAGGCAGCAAGGACATTAGCTTTCTCTTTAGATGCCAACAACCTGCTTCATTAATTTACACTCCTGTAACTGGGCTGTCCTTTAAAATACAGCACAGAGCAACTGCCCTGTTTGAAGAGTAGCTCTAGGAACAAAACTGAAGTGACAGTGTAAGTGATATTCCTGCCTGCCACAAAGGAGTGAAAACATGTGAGAGGTCTGTTCCCCACACTTGTGCCCAGCCCATTGCAAACTCATTGGTTCTTCTCAGAGGGGCTCTGGGAAAAAATGTGTTCAGCTTCCCACACATGGAAGCAGCAGACAGTGGTATGGGCTGTGGAACATCATTTCTCTGAGTGCAAGTAAGACCCCAAGTGGTCCACAGCTCTTCAGTCATCACGTTCACAGCCCTTAACTTCCTTGGGACTGCTCAGCCCTGACAGCATCAAGCCCTGTGTAAATCTCATGGCATTACAAAAACTATTTACTTCTGCACAGTACAAACTTAACATTTGTTTTCCCAATGATTTTGTTATAAACCCTGTACCTTTTGTAGCACACAGCAGGATAAGTGGTCTCATCCAAGGGAAGAAGGAAACAGATCATCCAGCATGTTACTCGGTGTGCTCTAGCATTTGTGTTCTCCCTTTCATCAGTGTTTGCAGTGAGTATTAGAGGATGCTGCTGTTCTGCCAACAGCACAGTCCTTCTGGGCATTGAGGGAAACATGAGATGAGCTACTACCTAAAGCTCAGGATCCTCACTTTGCCACCTTGCCCTTCCCCAGGGACTCCAGTGACTTAATAGAAACTTGAGTGAGAAGGGTGCTCATGATTTGTCCCTGACTACTCTCCCAGTCCAGCTTAGAGGAGGGTAAATTCCTGAAGAGGCTCAGCTAAGCCACTGTCCTTGTTTTCATCTCAAATCATGGAGAGTATCAATCAGGTAGTTCAGCCTGATCTTCTCTCAAACAGGTTTAGCCCAGATGAAATGCCATCACCTACCTGCCTGGGGGGAAGCTGCCATTCTGATTGCACAGCATTTTGGTTCCATCTTGTTTTCTCCTTCACCATATGGGGGGAGTTGAAAGAGTTCTGGTGATGGCCCAGGTCCCCACAGCCTCTGTCTGGAGTACAAGAGGCTCTGTCCCTGAAACTAGCATGCACATCAATTATAACTCACAGCAGGAGGCTCCATCAGCCACATCTATGCTTTTACATGAAACAGTTCTGGGGATTTTTTCGGGGCACTGGACTCAATCATCTGTTCTGGGTTTGGGGATGGACCAGCTAATATTGCCCTGAGCAAATTCTGTGCATCATACTGGGGCAAGGACCATTCCCATGGGCAGTTTGCAGCCACCTTGCCTCGAAGGCTAACAGAGCAGAGCAGTACGGATACAGGCTGTCCCACACCTGCCAGAAATAGTCTTGACTATATTAAAAATTTTGCTATTGACTTGGTCAGTAATGGCATCAGAAGGATATGCTATTTCACTATAAAGCAGCTGCACAGTGATTCAGACAGCATTCATGGATAGGAACAGATCTTGCTACTCAAATGAAAATGTTGTTCTTTCAAGTGATGTGGTGCAATGTGTTTCACAGCCTCCTCTGAATTAGCTGAAACTAGATGCGGCAAAGGAATACAATGCCTACGTTCCCATGCCTTAGTCCCAAGAGGCATTGCTCAGCCTGTGCAAGTGCTTTATTCATCCGTGTTAGTGGCAGTGGGATGAGTAGGCTATTTGACAATAGCCTCTGCACTTATCTGACCTACTTCTTGTGAGAGGTTTTAATAAGGCTTTTCCAGTTATTTTACCCTGTCATTTCAAATAGGCACAATTTTTCAGGATGTTTCAGGAAGCATTGTCACACAAAAGAGCACCAGCACCTCCACAAAAGGTGTAACATGGGCATTTAGTTAGATATGCCAGCTGAGGCTGTTCATTCCCAGAGAAATAAGAGGGACAAGAAAGACTGCTGAAGAGTCCCTTCTGCCAACCCAGCTAGTGATCATTGCACACCTCTGCATTGTGTAATATGGTGACTCAGCTGCCCAGAAAGTTCCGTCTTCTCCTCGGTTTTGGCTGGGGTACATACAGTCCCTTTGATATGGCAGTACAAGTTTTTCCAAGTCTTTGGAGAGCTTTTCAGCTCAGGCCACTGGGGTCCCACCTAAGCTTGGAGAGATAGAGCTGCAATGTAACAAATGTGTCCCATATAAATTGTGCAAAACTAGACTGAAGTAGCAGCTGCACGAGTTTGAAGTGAAAGGAAGATTGGCTTCTCTGCCTCACACACTCCCTGTCCACAAGCAGGTCAGCAGTGACTGCCAGCGCACTGGTAGGAACAGACAACTGCGATGGGTGCCACTGAGACCAAGGCTGAATTAGTATCACCATGAGCAATGGGCACTCTAGTCTGGTAACTTCAACTACCCTCACATGCCATTGCAAAAGCCACCACTGGTTTCTGTATTAGGGCCAGACTGATTTCCAGGTCCTCAAATGATGTAAAAAAAAATTGTTCAGCTGAGGAGCTGGTCCCAAGGAGTCAGGAGTTGGACTCAATGATTCTCGTGGGTCCCTTCTAACTCAGGATATTCTATGATTCTATGGTTCTATGATATCATGCAGTGGTGGACTCAATGCTGAGTGTTGTCATGTTTGCCTCAGCCTGGAGTGCAAAAGACACTGGGCTGCGAGTGCCATTGCTGGGAGCAAAATTACATCCTGTCTTAAGTAAATTCAAAAAAGGTAGAGGCCATTTCCAGTCCCGTATATATATGCCTGATGCGTTTGAAATGCGAGCTTGTGAAAGACTCTTGCAACCGAAACTTGAATCCAGTATCATTTCTTCAGAACACTTGCATCTGAATGGAGCTAGTGTCTTTTTTTCTCTTTCTTTTGCAATGGCTAAGTGCACTACCCTTAAAGTCTATTTTTCATCACTAACTGGGCACTCTTCACAGTATTGGGTTGTAAATATAAAGAATTATTTGTTTTGTAAACTTTTGTAAAAACAACAACAAAAAGTAATAATATTTTGGTAGGAATAATAAAAATCATACTATTTGGGTTATATTTATACATATGTGAAATAAATATACTATCAAAAAGTTGTATTTTATACAAAAAGTCAACTGTTACCTTTTGTATTCTATATACAAAGTTTTGTATGATATGATTGTTTATTTTTATCTGCAGATTTCAACTTTGGGTTCTGGGGGAGGGCAGAACGGGATCATGGTTAAATAGCTGGGCCTGACCCCAAGCTCACTGAAACCAATGGAGTTTTTCCATTGCCTTCACAGGGCTTTGAATTAAGCCTTTAAATCACCTTCAGATATTTTTCACATCTGAAGCTCTCTGGAAACCTCAATATGAAAACATTCCAGGTTTCAAATTTTCTCCCCAAGAAAGGCTTTTATTATTATAATTATTGTTATTATTGTTATTTCAGCTGTTGGGAGGTAGGTGGGACCTATGTAATTGTCATGTCCTTGTTGCATGTATGTCTGCTTTATATTTTCCCCATATTATAAACCAGTGTTTCTCTATACAGACTGAAAAGTTGCTGTACAGAAATGTTTGTGTTTATGCATTTTTACATGTGGCTGTATATACCTCCTAGTACTATGCAGTGACACTTATTTGAACTCCATTTATTTTTCACCTAAACATGAATAGTATGTTTTTCAGTAGCTATCAAAACTCTGCCAAGTAAATCAATCAAAATTATCCCAAGTGTCTCTTTTCTTACTATGAATTTTATATTGAATGTCTGTTTAGTCAACTGCTCATTCATCTGAGTAAATTAAAATTACGGTGATATTTTAGGAGGGGGTGTGAGAAAAATGAACAGCTGGCAGCTTCCAGGAGCTCAGCTTTCCTCTTTGTCAGAGAGCTGTGACATTTTCCTAATGACTGAAGACATGGTTTCACTACCAGAACGGGTTAACAAATAATGGTTAACAAAAAATGTTATTTTAGCTCCTGGTGAATGGGTTGATAGAATCTTACAGCAGAACAATTTGCTCTGGGATTCTGCAAAAATTGAAGCTGAGAACTGTGTACCCCCAAGAGTCAGTTACCCCAAGAGAGCTGGCTAGGTGCCCAAGCCCGTGCCCTGCCCTGGATCATACCCTGGAGATATTTGCCCCACTCCCCTCCCTATCAGAGGCCTCTAACAAGAAGCCAGAAATCAGACAACTGGCTTCTCCTTTGCTGCTTGCCTCCTTCACATTACACCTTGTTCTAGCCTATAGAGATTCCAGCATATACAACATCACATTGGGTTGTGGGCTGTTTCACACAAGTATTCATCCCTACCAGGCTATTTTTAGAAGGTCAGCCCTGAGGAAGTGTCCCGTTCCTCGAGAGGCTTTCCGGGCTCCATCTCCAAGTGGGCAGCTCTTCCTGCCCCATGAACTGAGCAGACGGGGTGGTGGAGGGGATGTTTCCAAGGGACAAATGTCAGCACATCACTGCCTGTGCTCAAAGGCTGCCTTGTGCTATTTTGAGATGTAGGAAAAAAAAAAAAGGGGGGGGGGGCTCCCCACACCTTAACTGCTTCACTGCTGGTGTGATGATGAGGAACTGCCATGCAGCACACTCACCCTTTTAGTCCCTCTCTGCTCTTTCCCCTACAGGGTAAGTGGGAAGGCACCTCCCTCAGCTGCCCCTCACAACACCAGCTCTACTGGCTGCTGCCCTCTCAGGTTTTGTGCTTATGTTGCTTGGTCCCTCCATTGTATCTGACTCCTACCCACAAATGGCTCCTTTGTCCTGCCCTGGAATCTGGTGCTTTCACAGGAAGGATGGGGGAGGATGCTGGCAGATGCCCGGTGTCCCACTGCAGTGGCTGTGCCCATACTCCTGATCCTGGGTGGACACGCTGAAGTAAGGAGGTGCCCAGGAGGTGTGTGGTTCTCTCCTCACTTCAGCATTTCCAGCAAGGATGATTGAAAGTGCTTCCCTTGCACTCAAGGGGGAAAATAAGGCACAGTCCCACTCACCCAAAGGTAAATCCGAAATAGATCCAGAAACTCATGCCCTAAAGGTGTGTCTTTGTCTATCTCAGCTGCAAAGGCAAAAGGCAAAACAGGCAAGATGTGGGAGCCTCAGGCAGAGCTGCTGCCCACCAGCGGAAGGTACATCTTTGTCAGTGAGCTGAGAAACAGCCTGGGACCCCTCCCTGTCCCAGGAACATTGGTTGTGTGTGCCACCAGGCTCTGAGTCCCTGGTAGTACTTGGGGGCTGTGACCACCCTCCTAGAGGTCTCACAACCAAAAGCCATTCCCACTGTGGGTGCAGGATAAGAGGGATAAGACAGTATAAAATAGAAGTCACCCTGCACCATATGGCTTCTGTGCCAGAAAATGTCCCCAGGCCTGTCTCCCCTACCCAGGGAGATGTAGCCAGCGAGATCACGTGGAGGGGGTGTGAGACATGAGTGGCAGTGAATATTTTCCCTGCCTGGCCAGATGCAGTACAGCAGGAATTGCATCAGGTCCAGGCAAGGGCTGACCTTTCCCACTCCATCCAAATCACTTCGTGGGAACCACTACCAGCTCGGTGAGCACAGCCAAGAGCACTGCTCCCTCCCACGGCAGCATGGAAAACTGACAGCTGCAGGGACAGAGATGACATGAACAGGATTCCTCCTGCCACAATAAGTTTCAACCATGGTAAAAGCTTGCTTCATTCTAATTTTTAAATTAGGTATTCTGGGTCCAGAAAAGGTCGGGCAAGTTGAAAAAAGCAGGTTGATTAGGACTTAGAAAATTCGTCTTTAAAAAATCAAAAATAAAGCCAAACAAAACAGATCAAAAAAAAAGAAAAAACCAAACAAAACAAAACAAACACAAAAACCTACAAACCCAAAACAAAATAAAGCAAAGCAAAACAAAACAAAACCAAGTCAAAACCAAAATAAACAAAAGAAACTCAACATGAAGTAGCATCTGACAAACTGGCACTTTCATTGCAAGGAGCTCCTTTAAAAGAGCCGAAGCTTAGATGATTGCTTTTCTTGTAATGACCCAGCCCCCTGTGTGCTGAGGAGTGAGCACCCAGCAAGTGACGGCCCCTGTGGGTGGACACATGTGGATCTTCCTGTTGCTGTGTGCCTGGGTACCAAGGCTGGGTGAGCTGCTCCAGCAGCCTCAGGACAAGTGGCAGAGGCAGCCTGAGCCTCCCAGAGCAGCAGGGACAAAGCCCCACTTGGCTGCGCTGCCACGTGCCTGGTGAGCAGCTCACTCTCCCCAGACTTGTCCTGCATTCCTGTACATGGCTTCAGACAACAAAGATGCTCTATCTACACTTATTTTGGAGGGCTGCCGGGCATGTTTTCACTCTGGTTGACTGGTCTGCCTTGTTTGACAGGACACAGTTGCTTTGTTTTACCCTTCTTGCTCAGGAACATGGGGAAAACCCTGTGGTGCTGTTCAGTGTTTGGGTGAAATGCTGAGTATAGGTGAATCCATGCACTCCTGTTGAAGTTAACAGACCTGATGGCAAAACCTATCCCTCAAAAACAATTTGAGATGAAAGGTAAAGCTCCTGGTTGTTGTGAAGGTCTATGAATGTCATGTAAGGGCAGGGTTTATTCTTGATACCATTATATCACAGTAAAAATAAAACCAGGGAATGTATTCAAATAGCTTTTTGTGCTTACCTGGCCTCTAAGTACAACAGGGAAGTTCAAACCTAGAGGCCTAAAATTTTTTTTTAAAAATTAAATTTTTTTCTGAAGAGGTCCTTGAGTACCAGCTGCTGAGAAATATGTATTAGAAATTATTGTAGTATTGTTTAAGGACCTGAGATGGAAAGCTCCCTCTTGTAGATGTGGCCTATAGGGTTAGTTCCATAACCTGATTTCATTAACAAGTGGGCACACATAACAGTCAGGTTAATATATGAGTACAATTCACATACCAATGAAATTTCCATCAGTGAAAGATATCTAACTTTTTCAAGGAAAAATGTATGGGGGACTCAGTAATTTGGCTGCATCTCTTCAAATTTATTTGAGAAGGAAGCTGATGAGTTTTCCCAAAGTCCAGTTTTTAAAAAGAGATTTGTGTCAGAACGCACATGACGTATTATTTGATTCCTCAAATTTAGCAATGTCTTTAAGGTAAATACCAAAGAATGTCTAAAAATACATGCATTGAGCAATATAACTCTTTGTGAATCTACACAACAGATTTGCCAATGAATGTTTATTCCTTTTTTGAGTTTCTTCTTCTCTTAAGGACTGTGCTTTTTTTCCATGTTACTTGTCCTTCAGCAAGACTTCTAGCTAGCATAATGTTATTCATAGTACCTCTATGAATAACCTAACTCGACAGCAAATTAAAATCTGTGTAAAGAAACCCGTTGTACTCTCACTGATTTCCTTAGTGTGAACATGTTAGCCTTGGTCTGTTGGATAACCAGGCTCCCAGGATGTGTACAGCAGAGGCAGGAGCCCCATGTGTGTTTCCAAGAGGCTGATCAAAGCTGCAGGGCTACGTGGTGTCCTCACTCACACGTGAGCCACAAGTTAACTGCATTGGTACAGCTAAAATCAGGATTTCATGCATAACACGCCCTGAGAGCCAACTTTTCCCTTCATTTAAGTAACAAATCCACTAACTAAAGAGTTTGCCCATAGTTACATGGCATCTTTATATTATTACAGCCACACTGGTCTTGATTAATTGTGTGGATCTTACTAGAGTAAAGCCATCACATGATAATCTTATTCATTAACTTTCCCTCCAATGCCAAAGACTTAATCTAAAATGTTTTACCATATAAACTGCTGGCTTCTGACATACAAACACCAATAGACCATCTGTTTATACTGGGAAGTTTAAAACCTAATCATAGAAAATATATGGAGTGTTTAGAAGGTTACAAAGAGAAGCTTTCAACAGATAACAATAGTGCTGTTTAAAGAAATAAACCATTAAAAATGCAATTTAAAAAAAACCCTTCGTGAAGAACATTTCATTAGTTTCTCAACATTGAATACAGTCTTTTTATAAGTGACTCAAGTGCACAAAACAGCACAAAACCTCAGAAATATTCTTTTGTTACATCTGTCTTTTTAACCCTCAGTAGTGGCCTATTTTGGCTTCCCCTTTCAGTTTTCTTTTACAAAAAATTTAGAATTGAGTCTAATTTTTTATACACTTTACTGTGCCTCCAAAGCCTCCTGCTATTAGATCGGTTTTAGCTTTCAGCAAGTGAGAGTGTGCAATAAAGAAAAATTTCCCAATGGCCACCAACACTGCGACACAGCATAGCTGTGCACTTGGATGACAGATTAGCTCCAGAAATGCTACTTTTTATTAAATTATCTAAGCTTTCATCAGAGAATGCTTTCACCAGGCTTTTACAGCCTTTGATAAAAGGCAAGATTTTTTGATAAGAAGCCCAAAGCCCAGCTCCCATGCCTACATTGATCTAAAGGATGATGTCTGGCCCTCAGATTTTAGCTTGTAGAATAGTGCCACCCTGGTAATATGATGTAGCCCAGGCAGAAATAAGCAACGCAAATGAGCAGAAATCTAGAAAATGTATAGAGGAGAATGAAGGTTCTTTAGCCTGAAGAAGAGGAGATTTGAGTGGGAATGAGATTTGAGTGGGAATAGGAAAGAGAGTTTTTGATTACCCTGGCATTGCTGCCAGAGTAAAAGATTGGGTACTTTCCATAATGATCTCTACAGGCCAAGAAATCATGGCTTCAGGTTAGATGCCAGGTGGAATTTTGTAACAGGAAGGAAAATATGAGGATGGACTGTCTGAGGAGGGTATGGGGGCCTCAGGGCCTCAGGAGCTGCTTTAGGCAGCTGTCAGAAATGATACTGGTGTGGTTATCTGTCTTCAGCCAGCAGAACAGACTAAATGTCTTTGTGGGTCCTCACAGAAAGGCAGCAAAAATATTGAAAACAAATGAAAAGTTTTCATGTTGAGGAAGGAAAGGGGGGAAAAATCGTTTAGTGATGCTTAAGTCAATGAATACTTACCAATTCATATGAACAGCAATGCATCCCAGCCCACTTCCCATCCTGTAAGGCAACTATTGAAATTCCACTCTGCTTCTACACCATAAAAAAACGGCAGGAGGCTTGAGAGAGATGGGTTTGTCCCAGCTGTCATGTCTGCTCCTTCAGATGTTTTCCTGGGGAGTAAAGTTAAAGAAATTTTCTATTTCAGCTCCCTTTCCTGAAGAAAAAGATTTTGATCCTGGGCTTGCACTTTTGTGTTGATGTTACCAGATCAGGCTGTCTAATCACAGGAATGATC
Source organism: Peucedramus taeniatus (assembly GCA_013400575.1). Taxonomy (NCBI): domain Eukaryota; kingdom Metazoa; phylum Chordata; class Aves; order Passeriformes; family Fringillidae; genus Peucedramus; species Peucedramus taeniatus. The sequence continues at coordinate 2,840 of WBNO01003419.1, read as the reverse complement.
AGAAGCTTTCAGATACCCAAATCCAGCCCGGAGCACGTCTAAGTTGATGTCTTTGTTCACTTCACAAAACTAAACAGGAGTACCTTGTGAGAGGATTAGGTATCTGCAATTCAATACAGATGATTGCTTTATTATGGAAAACCATCCCTCTGCATACCACCCAGAAGGAGAGTCACCACAGGATGACGCGGTACCACGGGCTCCTGTTCCACCCCAGCTGAAGCTGCAGGCTTTAGAGGCAGAGTTAAAAGAAGATGTACTGCTGCTGCAGGAGAGGGGCTTAACAGCGTGTGAACGCCATGTACTTGTAGAGGTATATAAAGGATTAGGGGAGAATTAAATGTTTGTCTTTGTTGTTCAGCACAGCTTCAAAGCTGGAAGATGATAGATATTAAAGAGATTTCCTGTCTTTAAATACCGGAAGGAGACTCCTAAAACAATAGCAGGGAAATGCAGGCATGAGCTGGCAGATTTATACACAAAGATGCTGGACAATTCTTATTGGATGGGTGAAGAGCATGCGATGCTGCAATATAAAACAGTGATATGAAGTTCCCAATTTCAAGTACTGGTGAACAATCCCTAACATGGACAAAAGAGCTGGCTCAGGATTCCTCTCTGGGAAACAGAAGGCAAGCACCCTGGCTGGTGGTTTCAATTCACCCCTCTGCACTGGGCTGTGGGTTAACTGGCCAATGGCAGAGAGGTGCCTGCTGTCACCTCTCCTCAAAGCAGTTCTCTTGGGCAGCCAGGGGTGGTCACCAATTCATCTTCTGCTGTTAAATTTGACTTGTACCAAGAAGCAGAGCTCTTAAGTTCCCCAAACAGGGAAACTTTTCCTTTTAGGAAAAGGCAAGTCTGAAACAGAAACACCCTTGGAGAGATTCTCAGGTGAGCAGGTGCTTTCTGGGGAAAAGCTTAATTAAGGATTCAAGCAAATTCACTGCCTTAGCTGGCAAGGGGAGAAGTGGAGTCTTTCTCAGAGAGGTTATGATATTAAATCAGATTTTTACTGAACTGAGACACTTGCAGCTCCACAAACAGGGCTAAGGGGCTCTTAAGATACCTTGGCATGCCCCTGATACCAAGCTATTCTGNTTTTTTTTTTCTTTTTCCTTGGAACCATACGAACCTGCTCTGGACTGGGACCTGGAAAACACCAAGACCCTGCCCTTTGTGGCCTGCCCTGCAGCAGCCATTCCCAGCGCTGGAGAGGCCGATAACAGAGCGACCACTCCCCAGAGAGACTTTTCTGAATTTGAGATCTCTTCAGAACGGTGAAAGAGTTTTGTCATCCAGTACTGTTCATTTGTGTGTGTGGGGTGCATTGCCTGTTAAATAAACAGGTTCTTTCCACTTCTCTCTTTGAGGAATTTTGTTCCGAACCCTGGTTGGGGGGAGGGGCCGTGTGGGTTGGCTTTTCTGAAGTGGCCCCTTTGGGGGGTGTTCTCCCAAATTTGCCCTAAACTAAGACAACAGCTTAGCCAGCTTTGGGGACACGGGCTAAGCTGTGGCTCACAGCCTGCAGTAGCTGCCCTCAGGCACCAGAGCTCTGCCCAGGGCAGCCACTCTGCTCCACTGTGGCTGTGGCGGCACTCTGGCTCCAGGCCCTTCTGTCTCCAGCATCATCCTCTCAAAATACCAGGCCCAGTGCTTCTGAAAGCATCTTTAGAAGGCAGAACGATGGCTGTTTTCTGCATGAGGGAACACGTCTTCCAACTGCATTTGGGAGTTTTATGGATTATTCTTCTTCACTACTCATTCTTATTTGATTCATTATAGAAAGGGCAGGGCAAAGGCAAAAACCTCACTCATTATATATTTCTCCTCTCCCATTCCAGCCTTTTTCTCTGAAAGATGTCATCATTGAAACAGTTAATTGGGACTAGTAGCAATTTATATCATCCTTAGAGAATAAAAGAAAATTCTTTGTAACAGCAATCCTCATTCTGAGCAAACACAGCCCTGACTTCCTAGGCTGCCCATCACCTAAAACAGCTGCATTGTTTGTGACTTCAGAGGCCCCACAGTGAAGAAAGTAACTTTATTCATCTTCACTGCTATCATAGTATAAATCTGAAATGTATTCAGGTTTGTGTTATGTTTAATGAGAGTGGGAATGTGCTCCCTAAAACATTGTACAAGTACTTTTACAATATGCACTGAGCTAACAGATATTCAGGTTATTGAGCAACATGTTCATACAGCCAAAGGCTTTATATCTTGTCCATGAAGAATGCTGGAGCAGTGCTGTTCATGCCTAGGAGAACAGTAACAGCAACTAGTGTGTTCAACTCATGTCAAAATTAGAGACTGAGACCACTTGTAGGACACTGTAGGCTCCTGCAGTTGTGCACTTCCCTGACTAGTCACTCACTGCCACCTTCTTGGGAAAAGCACACACTGTCCAGCTGTCTGGTGCTCCTGGAAGCATTGCCCAGCATCCTCATACTGGGTATGTGATGATCCTGGAGTCAATGAGAAACAACTCCATGGGTAGGTCCACACTGCTGAAATAAAACATGGTCAGGGAGATGCTGGCCATGGAGCCAGATGGAGCAAATTGGCTTCTGCTCACACCAGAACCAGTTCCTTCTGGAGCAGTCTTGCCTCATCCCTGCAATACTCAGCCTGGTTTTCCTCCAGCCCCATTAAGGCCCTGTGATCTGCCTTTTCCAAACTTTAGTTCCATTGGAAATGTCAATAAGTTTCTTCCATCATAGTATCCTTGGGCTAAATGTGTCTTCAGTAGCTTCCTGAACATTTTTCCCCTGAACATGTGCAGCTCACACACTGCAGACAGGTAACTTACACAGATGTTCTGGTTTGAGAAGCGAGAC
>WBNO01003412.1:0-10375 GCA_013400575.1 Peucedramus taeniatus | reverse complement strand
GGGGTGGTCCCCTTCCCGGTTCCCACGGGGGGAGTGCCCTCCCGCTTGGTCCTACAGGGGTGGTGCCGAAAGGGGAGACCCTGGGGATCAAAACCGGGGGGAGGAAGCCATACCCTCAGCCGCTCTTGTATTATATACTGGTACTAGAAGCGCAGCTAGAAACTATCAGCCCTTCTACTATCAAAGTAAAAGAGAGTTATGCAAAAGCCAATTAGAACTCAGCAGGAACAGTGAGATCTTTAGAAGCATGATAAAAGCCACCTTAACATCCTTTGAATTCCTCCTGGCTGACTGTCTGAGATCTTTTCTGGTGCCTGCTTACCCCATCAGAATTTGATCTGTGGGAAGGCACCTGGAAGAGATCCCTGAGGGGGTGAACTTAAGCAAAGCACCCGGAGGGCAAAAGATTTAGAAGACAAAGATATCACATATGAACATCTATGTGGCGACTGGGAATGCGCTAAAGCTGAGGACCAAGCTCAGGTGTTATCTAAATTCGTCCTAGATAAAATCTCAAGAGCTTCAGAAAAGGCTTTTAACCAGCTACCAACCACTGAAGCTAGGGGTAGTTATCTTAACATTAAACAGTGTGCTTCAGAGAATTTCTTGCAGTTTGTTGACCATCTTCGTGCACAAATAGAGAGACAAGTACTAGACCCCACGACACAACCGGAGTTATTTAACGAAATGGCACAGAGAAATGCCAACGGATTCTGCCACAGGGTGCTCCTACGCTAGCACAGAAGATTGAAGTGTGTGCTAAGAAGGCAGAACTGTTTGATGCACAACAGGCGAGGCCAAGGTCAACAAACCCAAGGACTGTAGCATCTGTATCTCCAGGAGTGAAGAGGCAACAGATGTCACCAGGTCAGCTTCAACATGTCATCTGCTTCCAGTGCAAGACACCGGGACACTTTGCCAGAGACTGCCCCCAAAGCCAGCAGCAGAAGAAGAAAACCAGCAAACAAAAAACTAGGACAGGAGCGCGAGCTGTATCCCATTGCCTGTGGTCCTTCTCCTCCGCCCCCCCCTTCCCCCTGGGTTTAAAATCTCCTGCAATTAGGCATTTGACCTATCTTTCCTCTCCCGGACCCCCTGGAGTAGTTCCACATTAAAGCTACTGGGACTTTTTGGTCCCGAGGAGAAAGAGCACCTCCTGTCTTTTGCTATTGGCCTTCTCAGATTGAAGCCGGGGGTCCAGAGCTAGCCAAACAGGACCCTGAAAGGCAGTCAATATGACAAGGCTCCACTTAGAGATATAAAGTGAATTTATTACTAACAAAATCAGAGCAGAATAATGAGAAGTAAAATAAGCCTTTAAAAACACCTTCCCCCCACCCCTCCCCTCCTTCCCAGCTCTACTGCCTACCCCAAGTGGCACATGGAGGCAGGGAATGGGGGTTATGGTCTGTTCATCACCCAAGATTTTCTTCTGCTGCTCAGGGAGAGGGGTCATTCCCCTGCTACACCGTGGGGTCCCTCCCTTGGGCAAACAGTCCTCCCAAAACTGCTGTGGCATCGGTCACTTCCACAGGATGTAATCCTTCAATGGCAGGCTGTTCCAGCCTAGGAGCAGGGCCCCTCTCTCCACTGGGCTCCCACAAGATCACAGGCTCCTCCCAGACATCCACCTGGGAATCCATCTGGAATGGGAACCTCCCGTACGGGCTGCAGATGGATCTCTGCATTCCCCATGGATCCCCATGGGCTGCAGGGGGACAGCCTGCTTCACCATGGTCTTCACCACAGCCTACAGAGGCATCTTGGCTCTGGTGCCTGGAGTACCTCTTCCCCCTCCTTCTTCACTGACCTTGGTGTCTGCATAGTTGTTTGTCTCACATATTCTCATTCTGCTCTTCTCTGGCTGAAAAGTAAAACTGCACCACAACCTTTATTTCTTTTTAAATATGCTATCGCCAAGGCATTAACACCATTTCTAATTGGCCCAGCCTTGGCCAGCAGCACGTCCATCTTCAGAACCATCAGGGATTGGCTCTGCCGGACATGGTGGAAGCTTCTAGCAGCTTCTCACAGAAGCCACTTCTGTGGCCCCCTGTCTACCAAAAACCAGGCCATGCAAACCCAGTACAGTATACCAGCAGTGGAAAAACATGAAAGCACTAGTGAACTAGTCTGATCAATTTAAGCCTACATAAACACCAGAAAAATAGCTTCATTCAGAAACTGGACTTTTGTGGAACATCACATTTCACAATTTTGGTGAAATATAAAAAGGAGATCTGAATACACAAAATCTTGCTAATACATCATTCTGCTTTTATACTGCAGATATTCCAAAATTAATTATTGATTACTAGATAATCTAAAAGTTTATTTCAAAGTTGTAGAGATCTAGGTAGAGCTAACACAAACTTGTAAGAGCTAGAAGAAACACAGAGCAAAAGAACTGATAGTCTTCCTTGTCCAAATAGATAATTAAAGCATACACGTCTTACAAAACCAAAATATCACCCAAACTAGATTCGCCTAAAGCAATAAAGCAGACTCATCTAGTGACACATAATACCAAGATGAGTCTTAGACATTTATTTGTCTCAATTTCCCATAAGAGCAACTTCTTTGCCTTAAATATTATATGCATATTTTATTCGTATAACCGAAACTTGTCAGACCAATAAAGCTTTTACCTTCTCACAAAATGTTAGTAATATGGCATTTTTCACAACCTTTATGATCACACTTAAGTTACTTGTTCCTTCAACTATTTGTAATGTCTTAACTAATTTTCTCCTTTCACATTACATTTCTAAACATACATAGAGGGTTGACCCTGTCTGAATGCCAGATGCCTACCAAAGCTGCCCTATCACTCCCCTCCTCGGCTGGACAGGGGAAAAAAACTATAACAAAAGGCTCCTGGGTGGACATAAAGACAGGGAGAGATCACCCATCGATTACTGTCATGGGCAAAACAGACTTGACTTGGAGAAATTATTGAAAAATAAGAGCAGGATAATGAGCAATAAACCCAAAACTTAAATCACCCCTGCCTCTTCCTGTGAGGGACTGGAATGTTAATGCCTCAAACAATCAGGGTGCAAGCTGAGGATGTGCAAAATAACTGCCCAGGTGCAGAGGGAGAGCACACCCACCACCTCAGGCTACAGCTGGGTGTTGAACAAGATAAGGGAAGAGGTTGATAAGAGGAAAATCCTTCAAGGTGGGATAATGCTTTTTAGCATGCCAAAATCCTTACACAAGTGGCTCAGCTGTGAAAACTCCCCTCTGGGAAGCACCAGGACATTCACATGTAGCCTGAAAGTAATCACCCCTTTTGATGGGCCATAATTGACTCAACTGTGCTGACCTGAGAGACAGCTGTGGTATCTTCAGAGGTGTCATAAACCATCAAAGACTCAAAAAGTGTCCCATGATCTATAGCATTGCATCATTCAGTGTGAAACTCCCCACCCCAGGGGAGGTACCTGGGCATTCCCACCTGAACCTGAGCGTATATAACCCATGGAACTTATTCAAGAACTGCTCCAGCAGGGGGTTCCCCATGAGGTCACAAGTCCTGACAACAAACCTGCTCCTATGTGGGCTTCTCTCCACAGGGTCACAGGTCCAGTCAGGAGACTGCTCCAGCACAGGCTTCCCACAGGGTCACAGCCTCCTTCAGGCATCCACCTGCTCCAACATGGGGTCCTCCATGGGCTGCAGGGGAATCTCTGCTCTGGCACCTGGAGCGCCTCCTCCTCTCCTTCTTCCTTGATCTTGGTGTCTTCAGGGTTGCTTCTCTCACATATTCTCACTCCTCTCTCCAGCTGCAGGTTGTCACCACAATTTTTCTTTTCCCCCTTCTTAAATATGTTATCCCAGGAATGCTACCACTGTCACTGATTGGCTCAGCCTTGGTCAGTGGCAGGTCTGTCCTGGAGCTGGCTGGCATCGGTTCTGCCGGACATAAGGGAAGCTTCTAGTTTCTTCACAGAAGCCCCCCTTGTAGCCGCCCTGCCCCCCCCACTACCAAAACCTGTCCATGCAAACCCAATACACCATACTGTGACTACAGTTCATAGACAGGACTCCCTATACATTGCCTTCAAGAAATGCTTTCCTATGGTCTCTACAGTGACTCTAGCCAGCAAGCTAACAGAGAAAGTTCTCTGCCGATCTTTCAGGAGGACAATCTCCATGCTATCTGCTGCAGAAGCAGGTTTGTCTTCTTGTCAGCCGGAATCCACACATGTAGTAAACACCATTAAACAGTAAAAATGCAGTTTATCACCAGTGATGTTATCTTCCTTTCCTCTGCATGTCCATTTAACAAGCCAGTTCTTATAAGTCCTCCTCCAGTGCCCTGATACATCTTCAATTCAGATATGGAACATGAGATTGTGGACAGCAGTGTCTGAGTTTTCTCTATGGGCAGTGATTTGTTTGGGAGGCAATTGGGCAGCACAGCTGCTGCTCTGTGTCTTTTGTTCCCACTTCTCTTATTCCCCTGCCTGCTGTGGCTCATCACCTGCCCATCTCCAGCCCCTCACTAGGCAGTCAGGTAGAATGGAAGGTCAAGGTATGCTCTTACTACAGTGTGCTAGTTTGGGCTGGTGTAGAGATAACTTTCTTCCCAGTGTCTGGTATGGGGCTGTGTTTTGGATTTGTGCTGAACACAGTGTTGATAATATAGAGATGTTTTTTGTTTTTGCTGAGCAGGGTTTGCACAGAGCCTTTTCTGCTTCTCGTACTGCCATGCTGGCAAGGAGGCTGGGGGTGCATGGTGAAATAAAGAACTTAGATCCAACAGAAAAGTTCTGTTAGACAGAACATTCCTTTATTGCAGCTATGGCCAGGCTGGGGACATATTGGGAATTTATTTGCTATAGACATGTCCAACAAAACAACTGTTTCCAGGGGTTTAAATACACTGTATCATTCAAGCCCTCCCAGAGTCTACCCATCTTCCTGCATCAGAGGCCTTCTAAAATGTTGCCTTGCTGCTCTTTTGTGGAGCAAGCCTGCCATCTAGTGTCCTTTTCATTATATAATTTCGGGGGGGGTGTCAGCTCTTCTTCAGCTATCCTCTTCACCACTTTTATCTTTAGATGAACTTTCAGGTTGGCAACTTCCCGCACATGTGCATTCCACTTCTGCTGAGTCCCAGTTTCCTTATTCTTTTAATTACCACTATGACAGTGCAGTTCTCTTTAGTTAAAAGATAACCCAAAGCTCCTCTTAGCTAAACAATACTTCATTGAATTTGCTCCTCTAGCTAAACAATTCTCTGTTGATTAAGTTTTCTGGGGTGTATAGGTCTATGGAGTAATTTCCTGTAGATGCAGTTAGGCTACTCCTTAATTTTCCCAGGGTTTCTATCTTGTTCTACTGAAACACAGATTTAAACTGAAAACAGCTAAGATAATAAAGTCCAAAAAAACAGAAGTTCCTTAGTTAACTAAAACATAGCTCCTTGCAAAATTTGGAGGACCACGAGACTGCTAGCTAAATAAGATATAACTTTTTCAATGGGAATTTGGGAAGAGACACAGCCTGGACAGGTGACCCAAACTGACCAAAGGGATATTCCAGGCTACATCATGCTCAGTATATAAAGCTGAATGAAAAAGAAGGAAGAGTGGGATATTCAGAGTTGCAGTGTTTGTCTACCCAAGTCATCTCTCCTGCTCATGGCTGAACACCTGCCTGCCAATAGGAAGCAGGGAATGAATTCCTTGCTTTGCTTTTGCTGTGTGTGGCTTTTGCTTTCTCTATTAAACTGTCTTTATATCAACCCACGAGTTTTCTAGCTTTTGCTCCTCCAATTCTCTCTCTGATCCCACTGGTGGGGGAGTGAGAGAGTGGCTGTGTGGGGCTTGGCTGCTGGCTGGGGTTAAACCATCAGGAAGTTAAAATACCATATGATTTGTCCGACTTAGGGAAAAAGACCTTTTTTACATTTTTGAAATGGGGGTTGTGCCTTGCATTATAAATAAAATCTGTAATTTCTAAAATTCAGGGAAGCATGTGTGATTTTTCTCTGTACAGCTTCTAACAACAACTTGTTAACTTGGCTGGGGGGTGTTTTGAAAAGCAGATATGCAGAAAATATTTTCTTTGTTCTCACTATTTCTCTACTCTTAAAATAACGTTTTTCTCCTTAATTTGCATTTAGACTGCTCTCTTCGTGGCATGTCCTGTCTGCAGTCCTGGTACAAACTCTCAGTTGTGAGCATAAGAAATTTCCCTCTAGTGTGATGCACTTGCAGAAAGACAGTAGATTTTCCTTTTTTTAAAAAAACTGTGTCAGGGAAATTATTTACAAGGTCAAGTGTACACTGAAGACTACATGACCAAGGATGCTGGTATTTGAGTGGCAGAGGCTATACTCTGAAGCTGGTGTGCCAAAGAGCTGATGGGAGATCAAGAGCAGTCACTCTCCCCCGGGGCTGTGAGGTGATGGCAGGGCCTGGCTTCACACCTTCCTGGTCCCCATGGCCCACCAGCATGAAGGCTAAAAGCTTGGCACCAGCTGCTACAGCTGACTGACCTCACCATCTCCAGCCTGGCCCAAAAAAAATAACAAAGAAAAATCTTTTTCACATGCAGGGGTGCCAGAAGCAGGATTATGCCAGATTATCAGTATTTTCTCCTTCAAGGAGTGAGGAATGTCTGAGGTAGGGCACAATTTGAAAAATATTAAATCCCCTCTTCTGAAAAAAGGTCACTTCTTTCAACAAACAAATCCAAGCTTAGCAAAAATTTTCTCTGTGTTCTGTTGGCAGAGCAGAAATCCATGCAAGGCTGTGGAAAACCTAAATTTGGGATTTACTGGAAACCAGATGGAGATGGTTAAATAAACACAACTGTTCAGTTGTCATGTGGGAAAGAGCTTTAAATGTTCTTTCTAGAATGACCAAATTGGAAATTGTCATGAAAGCATAACTAAGTTCTGGAGCATGTATATCCTCCAAATTATTTTGCATCAATAAAAGCCATTCATTACCATTATATAGTCATAACCTTCACTGTAGTGAGTTGACCTTGGCTCGTGCTAAGTGCCCACCAAGCCACTCTATCACTCCCCTTTCCCAGTGGAACAGGGAGAGAAAATAAGATGGAAAACAAATAGTAGATTGAGATAAGGCAGTTTACCAAAATGAAAAAAGAAAAGGGAAAGTTTGTGTGAGCATAAGCAAAAGGAAAAGTTCATCTCTATGTCCCATCAGTGAGTGATGTTTAGACACTTCCCAGAAAGCAGGGCTTCAGCATGTGTAGCAGTTGCTCCGGAAGGGAAACGCAGACTAACAAATGCCCCCTCCCCCCGCCAATTCCTCCCCTCTCCCTTATATCTGAGCTGATGTCATACAGTATGGAATATCCCTTTGGTTAATTCGGGCCAGCTGGCCTAGTTGTGCCCCCTCCTAGGATCTTGCCCATTACAAACCCCCTTGATGGGGGGAAGGAATGTTAGAGGGACAGTGCTGCTCAGCAGTAGCCAAAACACTGATGTGTTATCAACACCTTTCCAGCTACCAATGCAAAGCACAGCACTGTGAAGGCTGCTAAGGGAAAATTGACTCAATTTCAGTCAGGCCAAATACAATCTCTACCCCTTATTCGATACCATTTGCATCATACTCAGATCCCACATAGTTTATATATCTTCCAACTGTTCCGCTGTATTTATTTCTCATTATTGGAATCCCTTCTTACCAACACATACAACTTCAACTACATGCTTAAACCATCACTATACTAAACATACATTTTCATTAACTACTACCCCCCATTCTTTCACAGACAGATATTATTTTCCAGTTTCCTGGGCTTCTTCCATCCCTCCAGATCCATGACATGGGGTCCATTCCATCAGGATGAGTGGTTAGGACAGGAGAAGCAGCACACTTGATCATTGGGCACCGACAACATCCTGGCTCAGGTCATCATTGCATTCTCCTTGTTCCTTGTAACATTCATTATCATTTCATGCAATTCCTGCTACTTTACTTACTACAACATACAACTCACACCACAGATTATTTTTCCTCCAAGGTTAAATCTCCTTGAAGCATACACTGGGTCTCCCCATTCCCATATTACCCACCAAGTTCATCCTGGTCTTTGGGCAAAGACAATCCAACAAAGGAGTTTGCCTTTTCCCATAGGAGGAAAAATCCACACTGACTTCCCCAGCCACTTCCCTATGTGTAATACAGGGACCTTATGTCCTCTCGCAGTGTGTAAGGGTTTTGTTTGGGCAGGACTAGGGCCGTTAGCAGATGCCCTAGTATTAACCAGCCGAGTGGCTTCTGCTAAATTTGCATCCCAATCCTTCTATGTCCCATTACCTAATGCCATACTCTTCAGTAGTCCATTATACCTCTCAGTCTTTCCAGAGACTTGTGGGTGATAAGGGATGTGATATATCCACTCAATGCCATGTTTCTTTAATCAAGAGTTTATAAAGTTATGTCTAAAATGAGTTCCATTGTCTGATTCAATTCTCTCTGGGGTACCATGTCACCACAAAATGTGTCTCTCAAGGCCTAAGACAATGTTTCAAGCAGTGGCATGGTTTACTAAGTATGTTTCCAGACAGCCAGTTGTTGCCTCTACCATGGTATGTAGCTCTTGCCTTGTGTTTGTGGCAGTGGTCCAATGTAGTAATTTTGCCAGGCCTCACCATACTGGAAACCCAGCCACCGTCTTCTATTCAAAGACATTTCACTCTCATGGCTTACTTGATGGCAGCACATATTTCACATTCATTAATAACCTGTGTGATGGCTTCCATGGTAAGGTGCACCCCTCAGTCACAGGCCCATCTGTATGTTGCATCCCTTCCTAGATACCCGGATGTTTCATGGGCTCATTGGGCTATAAATAGCTCACCCTTTCGCTCCCAGTCTAAGTTTACTTGAGCTATTCCAATCTTGGCAGTCTTACCTACCTGATCATTGTTCTGATGTTCTTCAGTGGCACAACTTTTGGGCATGTGAGCATCTACATGATGTACCTTCAGTACTACTCTCCAGCAGATGAATTAGTTCATGGATGGGAGTTACAGAGTCTTGGTTGGTGCAATATTGCCACTGGTGCACTGTCCTGGTGGCAATTTGCACTTGCTGGCCTTCCACTTGCAGCAATCCCATAATGAAAGGATCTTCTGAGAGGCCAGGCAGGGTGGATAACTGTTTGATTTTCTCTGTATTCACTGTAGCTACACCAAAAGCCCATCAACACCCCTTTGGATCCTTGAAGTATCCTCTCCTGAGGTAGTTGATGCCAAGGATACAAGGGGCCTCAGGGCCCATCACAATGGGGTGCTTTTCCCACTTGTCCCCTATTAAACTCACCTCAGCCTCTAATACAGACAACTCCTGGCATCCCCCTGTCACTCCAGAGATCTAGATGGGTTCTGCACTCCTGTGCCTTGATGGCATCAGTGCACACTGTGCACTGGTATATACTAAAGCTTTATACTTCTGAGGATCTGATGTGCCAGGCCATCAAATACACACAGTCCAGTACACCCGGTCATCCTTTTCCTCCTCCTGGCCAAAGGCAGGGACCCTCTATTCCTGTTTCCGGTCAGAGTATTCACTGTCTGACCTTTGCAATGCCACACCAGAAGTCCCCTCACCAGGGTTAACAGAAGTGATTTCAGTTCTTTTATGTCTGGGAGATCAATGACTACCTTCTTGTATCTCTCTGGCAACTATACTGAGAGTCTTCTTGGGTGGCCCCTTCTTAACAGCTCTTTCATCTCAGCTTAAAGGTGGGTTCACCATCCCAATTCCTCATGTCCTCCCCCTGATCACACAGAAAGAACCAGAGTTTGCCACATGGCCTGCGCTTGGGGCTTCCCTTCCCTCTGACCAGGGTAAGAGAGGAACCATCTCTTGGGCTGCCCCTAAAAGCTGGGGTGTTGGCTTGTAGGGATGAGGAAGTACCCAGACTTTCTTCTATATTTTGGAGCCAGGAGGATGCAATCTCTACAGTTAGTTAATCCATTTGTGGGTAATACGAGATCAAGCTGCTGGAATATGATGCAGGGGTGCTTTGAACCACCTTCCTCCACATGGCCATTGTGCAAGGGACATCCTCTGGATCTTCAGAGACACTGTCATTCTTTAGATCACTATAGATGATTCCAAGCACTGTTAATTCTCTCAGGTACTGGATGCCTTCATCTGCAGTGGTCCACTTTCCTGGGGAGTTCACAAGGTCTTCCTTAAATGGATATCTTGCCCTCACACTTGAAAGGAGCCATCTCCAGGCACTGCAAATTGCTACTTCTTTTCCAATTCCCTTTTCAATTTCTCGATCTCTAGCAAGGGATCCCAGCTGTTTGGCTTCATGACTTTCTAACTGGTTGACTGTCAGCCGTTATCCCAGCATCGAAGCAGCC
>WBNO01003411.1:130612-151727 GCA_013400575.1 Peucedramus taeniatus | reverse complement strand
GCGGCCGGGCCTGGAGCGCGCCGGGGCCGCCCCGCGGGGCTCAACCGGCGCCGTCCCGCAGCCTTCCCGGAGCCTTCCCGGTGTTTTCTCAGTGTTTTCCCGTTGTTCACCCGCTGTTTTCCCGGTGTTTTCGCGGTGCCTGCGGGGTGGATGCTCGGGAGCAGCATCCTCGGGGAGCGCGGTGTCCCCTCGTGGGGTGCCCTGGTCCGAGTGTCCCCAGCATGGGGACAGCGCCTGAGCGTCCCAGGTGTCCCCTGCGTGGCGTGTCCCGCGTTCCGGCGTGGGCTGTGCGGGGGAGCTCCGTCCCTGCCTGGGGTTCCCGGGTGCCGCGGCTGCCGCGTGGGCAGCATCCCTGCGTGGGGTGCCCGAGGGATGAGTGACACTGCTGTCCCCAGCGTGGGATGGCCGGGGGGGGGCTCGGCAGCCCTGCCTCAGCATCCCACCTCCCCTGGCTGCCTGTCCCAGAGATTTGGGGTCCCCGTGTCCTGGCAGCATCCCAACCGGGCAGCAGGGCATCCCCCATCCCTGTGCCCTCACCCGCGGTGCCAGCGGGGTTTTGGGGACCCATCGGTGTCCCCAGAGCCCCCCTCGCTGCCGGGGTCTCTGTCTGGGCGGGGATGAGGGGCCCAGGTGCTGCCGGTGCCGGTACCGGCAGTGAGTGTGCAGTTTTGATGTCAGCGCCTCATCCCCGGCAGCTGTGTGTGCGTTCCCATTCTTCTGCTTGTTTTTATTATTTTTTTTCCTCCTCCTCCTCCCCGCTGCAGCGCTAGGCTTGTCCTGGAGCCCAGATTCCAGCCCCACAGGGCTCCCAGTGCTCCGTTTTATAAGTTTAGCAGCCAAGCCTCTTCAAAATGCGGATGGCCGGGCTGAGAGGAGCCAGTGCCTGTTTCCTTTTCCTTTTTTTCCTGCGGAAAAAGGGCAATAATGGATTCCCTGGCTCCCTGATTCGGGGGGTGCCACTCAGACATCCCAGAGGTGGGAGAGACACGCAGCCTCTGCAGGGAGCAGGGAATAAAACCTCCTCGGGTGCCTTGGGAAGGCACTGGGAAACGTGACTTGGGCTGGTCCGAGTACTTGACAAACTTTTTTATTAATAAAAAGCTGCTTTGATGTAGTTGGGTTCAGCGTGGAGACGCTGGCGTGGAAGGAGCTGCTGTTTGCATCGGGTTTGCTTTGTTCCAGAGAAAAAAAATGGAAATTCCAGGGCCTGTAATGCTCTAGGTCCAGCTGGGGCACCCCTGGCACCTGGGCTCCCCTTGCCTGGGCTGTTGATGCCTTCCATGAGCAATTGGGTTCTTCTGGGAAGGAGTTTTTAGGGAATACCTGATTTTTGCACTGGGATAGGGTAGAAAGCTGGTGATAAATTGGAAATACCCTGCTGGGTGTTGTCAGAGCTTGTTTGTGGTGTAGGGGAAATGAGTGTTTATATTCCATAAAAGCTTTTCTTTGCTTTTGACCCCTTCCCAGCTCCCCACCCCTCCCAGGACATCCCACCAGCGCTGAGTGGGAGCCCCAGTTTGGGTTGTTTGGGTTTGAGTTGGTGGATGTGTGTTGTCTCTTCCCTGTTATTCCCCACTGCAGCTCCTGTAAACCGTTTGGTTTTTCCTGTCCAGAACAAGTTTTCCACTGCCTCATCCCCTCCCCCTCTTAATCCTCCAAAAACAGAGAGTTTTCACTGAAATGTGACTGCTGACTGGGGAGACCTGTGGTGTTCTTGTGGTGGCCATCCAGAACCTGGCACTGCCAGCACCAGCAGCAAGGAGGACACTTGGCACTGCCAGAGCCAGGACTGCAAATGCATCTCTCTTAGCCAGCACCACTAAACACCCTAAAAAATCCCAATTTGAGCAGCGAGGCCTCTGCTCAGCGAGCCGGGACAGGTTTGGAGAGAAGCAGAGCAGCAGCTCTCCTCAGGAAGGTGCCCAGGGCAGGCTGCAAGTCCTGAATTTCCCTGGTGAGCAGGAGTGAAGCAGCTGGCAGATCCCCGTGATTCCTTTCTTTCTAAGAACACCCACCCTCGTGGATGCAGCGGGGCGCCGGGGAGCTGCCGCAGCGCTGCGGCGCCGGGATGCTCCCCATCCCTGCCGGGGGAGGACGTTTGCATCAGAGCTGCGGGGGCACCCACCCGCTGTGCCCTGCTCCCGAGGGGGTGGCTTCCACCAGAGGATGGGGCTAAAAGTGGGCATTTTGGGGGTGGGCACTCCTGTGATGTCTCGGCGTTCCGTTGCTCTCGCTTCCTTCGGCCGCCGGCGCTCTCGGGGTTGTCCCGTCTGGAGAGAACCCCACACCTGCAGCTGGGAGGTCCCCAGTGCCACCACCTTCACCTGTGTGGCCCAGTTGGAAGCCAGCAGGCCAGATCCCTGCAGGGATTCCAGCCCTCTTGCCTCATCCTGGATCACATGCCGGGACCTGCTGCCGCGGATCCCGGTGGGAATGACGGCATCGGCGCGGGGGGTGACGCTGGTGGTGGAGCTTTTTGGACACCTCTCTTTTGGAGTCTGGGCTGAGGCCACTCTCCATTCCCATGGCAGCCTGCTGTTGTGTTTTGGGGGTGCTGACCCTCGCTGTCCCCTTGGAAAATCAGGAGCCAGCACGTGGAAATCCTGGCCTTGTGTTGAGCAGCCCCCGGCAGCTCAAGGGTGCCGGCAGCTCTGCCAAGCTCAGAACACAGGTCATGCTTCCCCTGCTGTAAACATTAACTAATCAATCCTGGTGAAATCCTTTCTTTCTCGTAATTAACTGGTTTTTTTGGGGATTGGGGGTAGAAAACCTGCAGCTGTGGCACCTCAAAAGCTTTTTCCCGCTCCCGGCGCTGTCTCTGCCCGCTCCGTGGTGCCCAGCACGTGGCCTGGCTTGTTTGGACTGGGACAGCACAAGGTGGTTTGTCACCTTGGTCGAGTACACTGCCTTCATTTAGGAAGGGAACAACCTCCCAAGGACTGGAGGAGACTGGGGTGGGCAGGAGAGGTGAGGGACCCTCAATCAACCAGGATTGATTCCAGTTGGGACTGGAGCCTTCCTGGTGGTGGGTAGCATTCCTAGCCATGCCCATCTCTAAAGAACCTCCTTTTTCCCCACTTGTGGCTGATGTTGTGCCACAACAGATGCACCTGGAGGTGTGTGAGGACTCGGAGGTGCCTTGTTCCTGGAGCCAAGCAGCTCTCCCAGCATGCAAGGGATTGCATCCCACGAGGATAAACATCGCTCCTGGCCGGTGCTGAGTGGGCTGCACGAGGCCTCTGTGGCCTGTGAGATCACTGCTGGGGCTGGTGGCATGCTGGTGACTCCTCGCTGGGGGAGAGGAAGCCCTTCTTCCTCTTCATCCCTTGGGAGGAGGCTTGGCCAAGTTCCACTTTTGGAGTGGAGAGTCCCTGGCTGGAGCGAGTGTCGGGGGGAGCTGGGCTGGAAGCCAGGGGATTTTCCATCATTGGGTGAATAACCTGATTTTTAGGGGGGTTTGTGTGGGAGTCATTGGCTTCTCTGGCATGTTGGGGGGAGGACTGGAGGCAAAAGCAGGGTCAGGAAGGTGCCAGCAGCCTGGGGCAGCCTTGGCTGGAGCCCCAGCCCTGGGTGCAAGGAGCTGATTTGCTCCGTTTGATTTGGCCAGCGGCAAAACGGGGCTGGGGGTGTTGCAGGTGACAGGATCCACCCCAGCTGGCCCTGCTGGCTCTCTGCGTGGAGTCATCCCCGTGCCAAGGCCCAGCGGTGCCTCCCGGGCTGGCATTGCCTGGCAGAGAGGCGCGTGCCTCCCCCCATCCCGCCGGCATCCCCGGATCAGCGGAAGCCTTGTCCTGCTGCCCTGCTAATGAACCAGAACCGTGGCTGAGCTCTCACAGCTCCTGTTGGCTGCTTCTCCTTTCCATGTGTGTGAGAAGATCCCCTGGGAGGGCAGGGGGTGGGTGCGAGGTGGCTTCCATGTGGGTACCTCGCTGGCACCGCTGGCACCGTCACTGGGACTGGCATTGTCACCGGGCTGTGCAGGAGGGCTTTGATCTCCTCTCAGCAGCCTTTGGAAAGGGCTGGGGCTGTTCTCTGCCTGCTCTCCTCAGCTCTGCATTCCCGTGGAGCCTTTTCCTTCCCGGCTCATGCTCCGGGGCGAGACCGGAGTCTTTGACCTCCGTCTGCTGGGTCTGAGCCAACCTCCTTTCCAGGCTGGTCTCGCCTGTGTCAGCTAAGTTTAGACTGCTCTGGACATACCCTGGCTGATGCCAGTGGCAAAGAACCTCCCAGAGGGAAGTAAAACAAGAGGTTTTATTTAAATTTAAAGTGTCTTAACACCATTGTTTGAATACCCGGGTGATAAGTGCCTTTTTTAATGGGTCTGAAATGGATAAATCCAGGCTGTGGGACCAGCAGGGTGCTGCAGGTTCCAGTTCATCCTCTCTTCCTGCAGGGAGAGGCCGTGCTGGAGCTCGGGGTGGTCCATGCTGGGATCTGTGCATCCAGCTCCATCCTCCTGCCCAGAGGGGCTGTGAGCCCTGCCTGGGGCTCTCAGGAGCCCTGCCTGGACCATGTGGCTGGTTCCTGCACGGGGCAGTGTTTCTCTGCCGGCTGCAGCAGCAGGGCCGGGACAGCCCTGGTAGCAGGAAGATGCTCAGAGCAGCTGGGAGGCCCTGGAAGGGACCTCACTCCTTGAGCTCCAACAATCCAGCCCTTCCCAACCCTCTCCGTGGCTTTGCCGTGCCCAAGGCGTTGCTGCCGTGGAACCTCAGTGCTATGGCCACACTCGGGCCAACTTTGGGGACACCCAGGACAGCCCTGGGGACACCCAGGACAGCCTTAGGGACATCCAGGACAGCCCTGGGGACACGTGGGCCAACCTTGGGGACACCCAGGACAGCTTTGGGGCCAGCCGGGCCAACCTTGGGGACACCCAGGACAGCCCTGGGGACACCAAGGCCAACCTTAGGGACACTTAGGCCAGCTTTGGGGACACCCGGGCCAGCTCTGGAGACACAGGGACAGCTTTGGGGACACCCGGGCCAGTTCTGGGGATACCTGGGCCAGCTTTGGGGACAGCCAGGCCCAGCTCTGGGGACACAGGCCCAGCTCTGGGGACACTCGGGCCAGCCTTGGGGACACCCAGGACAGTCCTGGGGACACCAAGGCCAGCCTTAGGGACAGCCAGGCCAGCTTTGGGGACACCAAGGCCAGCTCTGGGGATACCCAGGCCAGATTTGGGGACACCTGGGCCAGATTTGGGGACACCCTGGCCAACCTTGGGGACACCCAGGCCAGCTTTGGGGACACTTGGGCCAGCTCTGGGGATACCCAGGCCAGATTTGGGGACACCTGGGCCAGATTTGGGGACATGTGGGCCAACCTTGGGGACACCCAGGCCAGCTTTGGGGACACCTGGGCCAGCTCTGGGGACACCCAGGCCAGCTTTGGGGACACTTGGGCCAGATTTGGGGACACAGGGCCAGATTTGGGGACACTTGGGCCAGATTTGGGGACACAGGGCCAGATTTGGGGACAGCCAGGGCAGGATCTTAGCTGAGTTTTCCCGGTGAGGCAATCGCTGCCCTGGGGAGAGGCGGTGCAGCGGTGCTGGCACAGCTGGGATGGGGCCGGGAGCTCTGATTGCCGGGGCTGGTCACCCTTGCTGTGCCCCCTGGCACTGGGTGAGCCCTCGCAGGTCCATGGGCAGGACCAGCAAACCGGCTCCTCTCTGCAGCCCTGATTGTTGACACCTTTCCCATCCCATCCCATCCCAGGCTGCGGGTGGGGTGGGAACCAGCAGAGCCGGTGCTGGGAGGTGGAGGCAGGGAGCTGATCTCCCCAGCACACCCCTCATCCCTGCTGGATGCTGTCCTTGACATCTGCCTTTCCTTCCAGACGCTCTTTCTCCCGGCAAACTCCAGATTGAACCTCTCAGCACTGGCTGGGGGGTCTGGGGGTGTTCAAACAGCTCCAGCTTGGAGAGGGAAACCGCCAAGGAAATTCCCTGCACGGAGGATGCTTGTGTTAACGAGCTGGGAAATTTCACTTCCAAGCTCTTGTCGTGGGGTTTTGTGTGTCTGGATGGATCTCACCCGGCTGGGGGGCCGGGGAGGGGGATCCTCCAGCCTCAGCTTCCCACAGGGATGTGTTTTGGAGGCTGAGTGATCAGATTTGATGTGTATTTAGCCGTGGTCAGGGTGAAATGAGTCCTGGGATGTGATCTGTGTGTCCTGCTCCTGGGTCAGATAAGCCCAGAGATTCCTGGAAGAGAAGGGAAGGTGGGTGGGGGGTGTTGGGCAAGATGGTTTGGGAGATTTGGGTGAGAAGCAGGATGCTGATCCCGGCAGGATGGGCTGCAGCTCCCTGTGAGCCCTCAGAGCTCAGCCGGGCTCTGTGGCTCCCAGCAGAGGTGGGACAGGTCTGGCTGCAGGGTCTGTCCCTGTCCTGGTCCCTGCAGCCGTGCCTGGAGTGTCCCTTTGTCACCCTCTGTTTATCAGTGCTCTGAGCCAGCGAGCTCCGGGCGCTGGGAGGCCACAATTGTGTTTATTTTGTTGTTTTCCTGTGCGTGACAAGCCTGCATTTCCATTTTTCATTTCCTGTTGAGCCCTGTTTCCCTCTGCTGAGTCCCAGCGTGCCCTGCCTGCCCTCCTTTGCTCAGATGAGCGTTTTTTTAATGATGCTGGGGAAGCTTTTCCAGCCTCCCACAGGTGATGAGAGCTGTGTTTTGCACCTCTGCAGCACCTGCGTGGGCTGTGTTCTCTCCCAGCTTCTGTTTTGCCCACCTTGAGCTCTGCTGGGAGCTTTTTCCCCTTCCTCAAGCTCTGCTGGGACCCCTGCCCAGGTCGGGGGCGTAATCCTGGCATGGCTGGGATTGAAACCAGCTCCTTCTCCAAATCTCTTGCTCTGCCCTTGCTCCCCCCAGCCATCCACCCCACTCCTGCACAGCCACGGGGCTGTGCCTTGATCCCAGTGGGATTTTTGTGTCCTATCAGGGCGGGACTGGATTCATCTTGGTTTTTATTAATCGTTATTCGGGTCCGTTGTGGCCCTACAGAAACGCTTTTGCCAGCAGCTTATTTTTCCCTGCAGGAAACTGTATACAAGGGCTCCCTTGGCTGGGAGATTCCAGCTGACCTTGGGCACTTTTGCTCCTGCTAAATCCGGTGGGAGCGACTCCTTTCCGTGCGGAGCGGGGTCGGGATCTCTTCCCAGCCCGGTGGTCCCGCTCTGCCCCGCCAGCTAATGAGCGTTAATTAGTGCCCCTGCACCACCCCTCTGCTTCAGACGTGTTGACACAGTGATGTTGGGGACAGCTGCTGTGGCCCTGTGACCCCGCTGGGGGCTCGCCAGGGCGGTGACCGTGCTGCCTTAAGGCTGTCCCTAAATAAATCCACCCTGCACCCCAGACGTGTCCAGCATCCATTCCCTGGCTCTGGTGACATCCTTGGCGTGGCTTGAGTGTCCCCATGCCCACTGGGGCTGCTGGGGTGTCCCAGTATGCCCAGTGACAGCGCTGGGGACAGCCATGGGTGGCACGGGAGGTTTCAGTGCAGGCGCCTCCAGACGCTGCTGCCTGGGGGATATTTGGGATGCTTCTCGTTCCTGCTGCGAAGGCAGTTGCTGTGCTGGGAGATCTGGGATTCCTGGATGTTTCGGGAGCTGGGGGCTCCCCTGACTCTCCCCCCCAAGTCTCAGCGTGCTGATGGAGCCAGCTGGAGCGATCCTCCCTCCCTCCCTCCTCCAGGAATTCCTGGCGTTCCCGGCAGAGGGGAGAGGAGCTGGGATGCTCGGGGATGGGATCTGGTGGCGTCAGACCCGCTTCCCATTAACCCCCTCGGGACTGGAGGAGGGAAATGCCCTTCTCTCCATCAAGGCAGGGTTTGGGGGAGCTCCAGGTTGAATTCCCCCATCTCCCTCCTGCTGCTGTCGTTTTGGAGCAGCTCCCTGCTCGCCGTGTCCAGTGGCCATCCTGGAGGGGTCTGGTCTCTCCCCTTAGCCAGGAAGGGAAGGATGGAGATGAATAAAGTGGGATCTCACTGTCCCCCCATGGTGGGCTCAGCTCTCTGTGCCTGTTCAGAGGTGCTGGAAGGGAAGGACCTGATGTCCCCTCATGTCCCCTCATGTCCCCTCCATGGGGCTGTTCCCACCCTTCCTTCTCACAGCCCCTTTGTCAGCAAGGATCAGGATTTTTTTTTTCTCCCTTCTTTTTTCTTCCTTTAGAGGAAAATTCCATTGTGCTATTTTTAGTGGTGACAACTTGGCTTCTCCCAACAACTTTTATTCTGCTGCTGGCGGGTGTGGGGGGATGGCTGGGAATGGCCCTGTGATGCCAGGGATGCAGAGGGCACCTCCAGCTCCTAAATCTGTCCAAAATGTGGCCACTCCCTGGTGGCTGGATCAACTCTTTGCTAGGATGAATGGATGTCACCCCCATTCCAGCAGAGCCCAGGGGTGCAGAGGGTGTTGGGGTAACCAGGGTGTGGAGAAGGCACCTGACCACTGCTACCCTTTCCAACTGGGAGCTCCCAGAGGGAATTTTGGCTCTCTGGTTCCCAGCTGTCAGGGGCACAAGCAGCAACTGGCCCTGCTGGGTTTGCTCTGCTCACCATGCAAAGTGATACCCCTGGTGTGTGTCTGTCCCTGGAGAAGTGTCTGTCTGTCCTGGAGCTGTGGAGGAGGTGGACACAGGGTTGCTTCCAAGAGTGTTTTGTTGTCATTAATATTTTTATGGATTATTTGCTGTGGGATGTGGGTTGCTCTGGGGATGCATTTCAACACACAGAGAAGGAGCCAGGGATTCATGTGCCTGTGGATGAGGGGAATCTCCTCTCTACCCTGAGTTTCAGGGAGCTTCCCCCCGGGTTTTTGGGGGAAGATTTGGCTCCTGCAGCACATCCTTGCTCTATTTCTCTCCCCTTCCTTTGGCAAAGCTCAAATGCTGTGTGGGAGCCCAGGCAGGATGATCCTGCACCGTGTGGTGGATCTTGCTCAATCTGCTGGGATCTTTCCAGAGAGAGAATGGGGAGAGCAGGATCTACCTCCACGACAGCACATTTCAACACTGCTGCTGATGATTATATTATTATAATTATCATTGTCATTATTGTCTTTGTTATTTGATTTAGCAGAAGTCCTGCTCCGTGCCTGGTGGACACCAGCCCTGCTGAAGGGCAGCAATGAGCAGGTCAGGATCCCCTTGGATCACTCTGGGCTGGTTCCTGCTGCCAAAAAATTCCTTTAAAACCAGTAAATCTCCTTTTCAGCTTTGTAAGCCCCTCGCAGCCAGGGCGAGGTGAACATGTGGCGAGTGTCAGGGGGCAGAGACAGGGGGGATCTGCTCCCCATCTGCTCCTGGCTCTCACCTGGCCCATTTTTTACCATTTTATGGCATTTTTCTGATGGCTTCTCCCATACAGTCGGCCTGGTGTCAGCTTTTCCCACAAGGATGGGAACCCATCTGCCCCCTGCCTGATTTTCCTTGCCTTAAATCCCGTTGGTTTTGTTTTTTTCCTCTCCCAATTCCCCCCAGCACGCTCCTTGCTGGAAATATCCCCAGGACATACAATCTCTGAAAGCTCTGGCGTGGAGGGGTGGGATGAGGGATGCCGGGGGGCCCTGGTGGTGCGGGGCAGTTGCTGGGCTCATTTGCAAAAAGGGGGGTGGCCTCAGCCCTGGGAGGCTTTCATCAAATAAGGAAACACTGCCAGTGGTCAAAGGGCGACTGAGAGGAGTCCAGCAGGAATGCTGAGCTGGGGACAGTGGCTGGAGCTGGTGGGTGCCCCGATGCCACCCAGCTGAGCAGCGGGGTGTGTTGGGCTGCAGGATGAACCTGGAGAAGTACAAGAAGTTCCTGGATGGACTCGGCGCCCTGAGAGGTATTTGTGCCCCATGGCAGGGAGAGGCTGAGCAGATGGGTGCCACCATCTGTCATCGATCCCCGATCACGGCCAGGAGGAGCTGCCGGCTTCCCAGGGAGCCAGCCGGGAGGGGTGGTGCTTCCAGGGCTCTGCTTCACTTCCCTCTTTTGTCCTCTTCTTGGATTTGGAGCTGGGCACAAAGGAGCGCTGGGGCAGCGGCCGGCCCAGCCCTGTGAGCAGCTCAGGGAGCCTGGGGAAGCTGCTTGAAAAATAACAATTGGGAGAGGAATTGAGCTGAAATTCCTGCTCCAGGGGAGAGCAGGCTGCTGTTCCCACGGGATAGGGGCTGATCCTGCTCTGCTGAGGGTGTTCTCACCGCGTGGCTGCGGGTGCACGGTGGCACCCGGGTGCAGATTGCTGTTTTCCCACTTCCCTTCTTTCTAAAGCTCTTTCGCAGTGTTCTGCCCTCTCCTGCCTCTCAGGCTGTCCCTGGAGAGCCAGCTGGGACACTCGATCGTGCTGGGCTGGCCCCTGGCAGGTGGCTGGAGGCACGCAGCCGTTGTCCCAGTGTCACAAGCAGCGAGCCCGGGCTGCGCGAGAGCAGCTCGGCTTACCTGGTGCTCTGAGAATGCTTTTTCTCCTCTTTCTTTCTCTATTTTTTTTATCCTCCCTGCTGTCAGAGGAGCTTTTTTCCTCTGGAATTCCCAGCCAGCCTCATCCTGCTGCAGGAGTTCTGCTAGAAGGAGAGGAGAGGAAAACAGAAGGCACCTGGAATGCCATCGCCTGTCATCCAACAATGCTGTCATTGACTTGCCCCTTTTTACAGCAAGGCCTCAGCTGGGCTTTACCAGCTGATCCCATTGTATAACAAAGGTGAATCAATTCCATGTTTAATTTAGCAGGGAGCCAAGGGAGTTGTCACCAGCAGGCTGGCAGTGTCCCCACCCTCCCGTGCCGCCGCCGCCGCCGCTGTGAAGGGTTAATCCCTCAGCTCTGTGCTGACAGCTGCCCTGAGTTATCGAGTCTGGGAGGAATATAATTCACTTTCTTATGCTGCCGTGGTGTCCATCATAAATTTTTCCTGAGCCTCGCTGCAGCTGGCCCTGGGAATCAATGTGAAAGGAGCCCGGAGTCGCCATGTGCCGGCTGGGTGTGCCGGGGTGGTGGCCGGCTCTGTCCCCCTCCAGCCCCTTGGCAGCCAGAGCAGGGATGGGTGCTGGCTTTGGGTGTGGGGTTTGGGTGCCATTGAGCCCTGTTATACTTTTAGGGGCTGCTGCTGAAGCTCTCCCACGGAGCTTTCCTGTCTCCAGCTGCAGCTCGGCGAATTCCCGTCGTGCCCGCGAGAGCGAGGTGCGGGGAGCCAAGATGACATTATTAATCGTGTTTACAAGGTGACTGCTTGCAGGAGCTGAGCTGGCAGCCTTCCTCTCTCCAGGTGCTGCCCAGAGCCCTGCCGGGAGCGTTGGCTCCTGTGCTGGCTCCCACATCCCTGAGCTCGTGGCACTTTCCGTTCCCGCGAGCCCGGAACAAGGACACGGGAGCGCGGGTGGCACGTCCCTGAGAAGCTCAGTCTGTGGGTTTTGGTCTGTTTTGCTGCCTCTAGACTCAGTGATGACGACTTTGTCTGTCACCAGCTGTGTTTACCACAGCCCTTTGTGGTTTTAACTCAGTAGGGTGGAGGCTGGAAGTGTCCAACCTGGCCTGGTGGAAGGTGTTCCTGCCCATGGGGATGAAATGGCCTTTAAGGTCCCTTCCAACCAAACCAGTCTGGGATTCTGTGCTTGGAGGAGACCAAATGCTGCTTGAGCCAGCACCATTTGAGCCCTTTCACACTGCTGGGGGACTTCTCTGGGCATCCAAGCACAAAAGGGGTGCCCACAGGGAATGGTTGGCTCTGTGGTGCTCGCTGGGCTGGGGATGCTGTGCCGTGCATCCTGCTGTCACTGTTTGGCATTGCCATGGATCTAAGTGTGCTCCCAGCACTGAGAACAGCCAGCCCAGCCTGCCCTTGAGCTGTGGGGCTGGCCAGAGCTGGAGGAAAACAAGGTTTTATTACTGGAGAGGTTTCTTTTCCCTTCTCCCCCCTCATCTCTATTCATCTCCCCGGGGAGGTGGAGGCAGCAGCGGATATTGGAGCTGGGAGTGTTTCATATGTAAATGCTCGTGTGTGTAAGTCCAGGCCCCTGACCCCCGGCTCCGTGCCAGCATCCATCCCTGTCAGCCCTCCAAGGGGCTTGGAGAGCATCCCAGTGCCCCCAGCCCGCCCAGCTGGGATGGGGCTGGGGGCCCTGCCAGATCCCTGTCTCCATGCCAGGGACAAAGGATGCTGCTCTGGGGGGGACCCTGCCCCGGTGGGTGTGGGGTCACCCAGACTTTCCACACAGTTTCCATCTTGAGTTTCCCGGGACAGCATCGGTCACGGCCCCGAGATGACCAGATCCTTTGGGCTTGGCTGAGGAAACCCATTAGATTACAAATTTATTGCTGGGTTAATTTTACCAGCAAGCACGAGGCCGGCTGGTTTCGCTTTCTGAGGAGTTTTGTTGTTTACTTGGTAGCTGGCTCAAACCTGGCATCTCCTCGGCCCTGTCCGTGCACTGCCAGCTAATCTGGCTCCATCTGACCTTGGAGCTGCCACGTGCTTTCCCCAGGGGAACCGGGCTCAGATTTTCCCCTGTGACCAAGGAGTGGGTCCATGCTTGTTCCTGTCACCTCACCGTGGCTCGTGTGCCCGCAGTGAGGAATTTCGCAGCTCTGCTGAGTTCCTGCTGTTAAAAAGGAAGGATTTGGGTGTTAGGTGCTGGCTCTGCTGCCTGAGGGATGTGTGGGATCAGAGCAGGAGGCAGGAGCAGCATCCTGCCCTGCTGTGTGCCACAGTGCTGGAGTGGTGCCACAGCTTGTCCCCTTGTCACTGTTTGCTTTCGTCCCATCGTGTGGTGGCTTCCCCGAGGAGCAGACGGGGCCGCCCAAGGTGGCCGGGTGTGATAAGAGATCCAGGGCCAACATCTTCCCTGGCTGCCCTGGGTGGAGGCCCTGGTGAGTTTTGGCTCCTCCAGCACGTGGCTCTGCCAGCCCTGTGTCCCTGTGCACGAGGAGGATGGGGCTGGTGTCCCTGGGAAAGGGTCAGGGACACTTTTCCAGCACGGCCACCCTGTGAGGTGTCCCCTGGGCAGCCCTGCCAGGCAGGGACACTCACAGGCTGTGCCCTAAATGAGGATCTCTGCTGATTTACAGCTTTCCCACCACAGCTTTGTGGTGCCAGGGATGGTTTTAGCCCCAGAGAGGTCCGGCTCAGCCCTGCTGAGGGAATCTGCTGGGCTTGGGCCAGGCTGGAGGGGTCCGGCAGATCTGGGGCTTGAACGGAGCGGCCAGAGCAGTGTTAGCAACTGGATTATTTCATTTGCTTTTTAACAGGGATTAAGTTTCTCTGCAGGAGAGCAGGTCTCTAGGGAACAGAAGTTTTGGGCTCCTGCCTCCCCCTTTTTTTTAATCCCACATTTCTCTGTGCTGCTGCACGCCAAGGCCAACTGGCTGGGAGCTGGCGGGAGCAGCTGGGATGAAGCATCACTTCACACAGCCATGACCTGGGGTGTGATCAAGCTTGGAAGGACCAGGACCAGGTCCTGAGTGCTGTGGGGAGGCAGCTGTGTGTGCTGTGCTCCTCAGACCCCCTCTCCAGAGGCAGGGTGCTGTGGTGGCTGGCAGAAGAAGCCGCCGCTCCTTCTCCGCCTCCTGCCCGGCGCTAATCAGGTTTCACACTGCTTAGTTTGGGACATCTAATGAGATCAGGGCTCAAGGTTGCTGCCTGCCCTCCATCTGCAGAGGAAGAGGAGGGAATCGGCTGCTTCCTTCTCTTTGACCTCCATTTCTCAGAGGAGGCTTTGCCCATCTCGGGCTCCACCGCTGCCGTCCTCGTGTTCGCAGCGTGGCGAGGGTGGGGAGACCCTGAGCTGCTTTTCGGGGCACACCTGGGGAGCTGCAGGCAGAAAAAAGGGGGGACCCACAACTTTATTAACAGCACCTCGGGCAGTGACCTCTGCGCTTTATTTCTGGGGAGGTCACCAGAGCTGGTGGCCATACCCAGGGGAGAGCCCAGCCCTGACCCCCCTGGCCCCAACACCCCCATTGTGCGGGGCCTGTGCAAACACAGCAGCCCCCAAACAAAGCGCAGCCAGTTCCCACTAACCCAACATTTCCCTATTTCCCCCGCTGCCAAGCAGCCTCTGGTTGGCGTTAGAATAACGAGCCTCTCTGCGGAGACACCGGCTCTTTTGTTAGCTGCTAGAAAAGGAGTTTTGATGCCGGCCATCCCTCCGCCCCCCGGCTTTCCTGCTCCCTAAGCCGCTGCTGTGGGAAGTGCAAAGCTTGGACTTGAGCTGCCGGGGATGATCCCAGAGCCGCGGCTCCGATCCGGCTCCCCACGGCTCTGCCGGGGCTTGGCGAGCAGCTCCACACCCCGAGCAGCCACAGCACGGTGGGGTCTGCCTCCTCCAAGAGGGGCTGAGACTTATTTTGGGGGATTTTTCCAGCATTCAAGGCGTTCCTGCTGCTCGGCTCCTGTGCAGGCGGTGGGAGCGGAATTTGGGATTTGGGTTGCTCTCCTGTGCCTCTCCCCTCTGCCGGGGTTTCCATCGAATCTCCTGGTGGTGGGGGGGTTTTGGTGGCTTGTTTTTTCATGGCTTTCTCCCCCCACTGCCGGGGTGTGCTGGGAATTCCGGAGCGGGTGTTTACCCGGCTCTGTGGAGGTGTGCGGCGTTGTCCCCGTGGCCGGAGGGGCAGGGAGGGACCCGGAGATGGCATCGCCTTCCTCCTCCTCCCCCGGCCTGGGAAAGAAGCCACCTCTCGTGTCAGCACAGGCCCCTGGGAAGGCGTGCAGACGTGTGTGTCCTCTTGCACGTGGGTGTGCGAGCAAGCCTTCCTCTGCCCAGGGCTGGTGTTGCTCCCTCCCGAAGAGCCCGCGGTGTTTTCTGCCTGTGCATCCCCATCCTCACCTCTTCCCTCTCACCCAGCATTTCCAAGCGCATCCAGGATGGCTCCAAGCTCTCCGTGCAGCTTTGATCTGTGCCCCCAGCGCCTGTCCCTGTCCCCTCCTGCCCTCCCCATGCAGGACGATGCCACCAAGTCCATGCCAGCTCCGCGGGCTTTCGGTGCTTCCCGGGGTTACGTGGCCGTGAATTTCATGGCATCACTCAACGAGCAGGAGCTGCCAGCGTCCTCGGAGGGGTGACAAGCCACGGGGAGGCTTCCGAGAAGTGGGAAGCGATGAAATAATGCCTGAGCTGCTGCGTCAGCAGAATGCCGGCAGCCCTGGGGAGGGCGGATGGAGGGAGGTTTGTCATGCTGGGAAGGCAGCGCTGAGATCACCCCCCTCCAGCGTGACGCTCGCTCCGGGCTGCAGGGAGAGTTCCAAAGGCCGGGCAGTGTTGGAGAGAGTGGGAATGAGATGTGTCCAGGCCGGCTCTGTGTGCACGTGGCTCGTGGGGATCTGTTGGGATCTTTGGGGTCGCACAGGGGGAGCTGGGGTCACTCTAGGGGATGCATGGAGGGGTGGGGAGCAGGGCTGGGAGTGCTGATGGCTCTGGATGCCCCTGGGAAAAGTGCTGAATCTGGGACACCAAAAAGTGAGCCCCACCGAGGAAAGGAAGGTGATGCCTTGGGAATGCTCTTCCTGCAGAAAATGTGGGAGCCTCTTCCTGATCCTTCTGTGTAGGGAATGGTCTCCTCCTGAGTTATTTTTGAGATTCTCGAGGCCCTGGGTTCTCCTGTTGGCTCTGTCCATCTCAGTGGAGTTGGTCCCTTTGGATGGCCCCCGTTGGGATGTCACATTCCCGTAGACCCCATAACTGCTGCTCTGCTGGGGGATTTGCCCTCCAGCCTGGCAGCAGGAGTTCATGCTGCTGGGGAATGATTAAGTCATGAGCAGGTGGCCGTCCAGCTCAGCTGTTTGCCTTTGCAGGATGAAAGCCACAGGAATGATGTTTGCTTCCAGCCTTGCCTCAAACCTTCTTATCCCCACCCTCCACCTCTGTATCCCACAGCAAGGGGGTCCCGGGGTGCTTTCCCACGTCCCCCCCGATGCAGCACTGCCAGCCCTGCTGTGGGAAGGGAAGTCTTGTCTTTTTTAAAAGATATTATTCTAATTTTGGTGCCCAGACGTCTGCTGGAAAAGGGAACATCTCCATTCTTATCACCGGAGCTTCCTTTCGCTCAGTTCCGATTTTGCCACTGATGGTGCCTGGGGCTGTTCCAAGGTTCCCTCCCAGCCCCTTCCCTCTCCCCTCATTTTGCTGACCTTTGGAAGCTCCTCTGTGAGACATTTGCAGGCAAATATTGATTTGTGCTGCCCTCACGGTGCAGTTTGGGGGGGTGATGCAGAACAGCCCCCCAGCCCTGGGTGGGACCGAGCTGCTCTGGTTAATCCAGATGAAACCCAGCTCGAGCTCCCACCATTCCTGTGCAGATGGGGAGCAGTGGAGGGATACTCAGAGCCAAAATCCCTATTTGCACAAACCCCTGTGTTTGAGACATTGGTTTTCCAGGGCCACAAGAGCTTTGCTGTCTGGCACTTTCCATACTCCAAATTTTCGCCGCACTGGAGTTGAGTGGTGATACCCAGGGGCCGACACGGGACCCCGCGGGCTTTTCCCTGTCCCTCCCTGCAGGAATGTGGCCGCCGGGGGGATGATGAAAGCCAGAAGGAAATGCTGAACGTGGGGAATGTGCCCGCTGTGCCAGGAGCCGGCTGGCGAGGGCTCACCGGCTGTGCCCGCACACGCTCGGTGCCCGGTGATTCACCGGCAGCGGGAGGGGATGGGGAGCTGGAGCCGAGGAGCTGGGCAGCGTCGGGAGCTGCGACCTGCCTCGTTCCACCTTGTTTTTAATAGCCCGGATCAGAAGAAACGTCATCTTTGTTCTGGCTTTCCTTTCCCAAGGCTCCTGGCGCCGCGGGCAGGGTGGAGCGGGGCTCCGCACCCCGGCGGGGCCGTGCCCGTGCTTGCCGGCAGAACGGGGTGCCCTGGCACGTGCGGCAGCGCTCGGCAGCCGGGGATGTGTCTTGCTGAGCTGTCTGTCTGTCTGTCTGTCCGCAGCTGCCTTTGCTGTGGTTTGCCAGGAGGGTGTGATGCTGCGGAGGGGGGAAGAGCTGTGGTGGGAGGGGGAATGATCTCAGCTGAGCACCGGAGTGGGGCATGTGCTCCATCCCCTGGTTAAGGGTTAGGAACTGTGTTTGTTCCGGCCCTGTGCCCCCATCCAGCCCCCGTGGAAGCCCAGACAGACTCCTCGACCCACATGCCCTGGGTGATGCTGTCTGTGATTTACCAGGGCACCCCTGATCCAAAACCTGGCCTCTCCTTCCCGTCCTGGTCGATTTTCAACCGCTGCCGTAACCGATTGAGATTTGCTCCTAAAGCTGCCAGAAAGGAGGAGAAAAACAACAGAAAGGGGAAAAGCTTTGCTGAGGAAGCACGGCAGGAAACCTGGCTCCTGTCCTGCACTCACGAGTTTGTGCGTGCTCAGCACTGCTGCTGGACAGGCCCTTTGACTGCTCTGGGGTGCCCGGTGGGCAGGGTGGGGTGACCCTGATGACCCTTTGGGGCAGCGAAACCCTCCAGGGCACTCACAGCTGCTCCCATGTCCGGTTTTTCCTGCTGCAGGCAATGGGGGGGCTTTGCTGGGCTAGGCTGGGGGGCACTGGCAGCCCCCTCGCCCAGCCGGGCACGGCGGGGTGCAGGCAGAGCCCCGGAGTGATGCTTCACCCCGGCTCAGCGCTGCCGGGTGCCAGCTCTGGCTCTGTCACAGCCATGCCCACTCCAGCGTTTCCACAGTGCCACCTGGCTGCCACCTCCCCGGGCTGGGACACGCGGCCCTGCCCGGAGCTCACGGACCTTTCTCTGCCTTCTCTGCGAGGCCGCAGCACCCAGGGGGTGAAGGAGCACCCCTGTAGCTTTGCCCACACCGATGCCAGGGTGCCTGCGTGCCCTGGGTGGCGGCGGGGACACGGGGCTGTGCCCGGCTCCCGTGTGACGCTGCCCGGCAGCTTCTCCGGTCATATAAGGAGATGCCGGAGCCGGGAGCTGAGCCGGGAGCTGATCTCTGTCGCCTGAGCATTACTCACTGGGGAGGCACATGGAGGGGGGAGGAACAGCCCGGGACACCCAAAGCTTGGCATGACTCAGCTCCAGGCAGGAGCGAGGGGATTTGGGATCCGCATCCCCTCAGCTGCCCCGTGGGGTACCCTAAACCCACGTGGGGGGCAGTGCTGGGTGATGCAAAATGCTGCCCAGGGCACCCTGTGAAACAAGGGGGTGCCCTGCAAGGTGTGACCCGGCTGGGGGAGGGCAGGGCCTCTCCCCTCCCCAAATTCCTGCGGGGGTGGGAGATGTGTCCTCTCCCCACCCTTTTCCTTTCCGGGCAAAGCAGCCTTGCAAGGAACTAAAAATGAGCTGTTTGTGTTTTGGGTGCTCGGGGTGGTTTCCATGGCAGAGAGGGGGGGGTGTGGGAGCTGGTGGCTGCATCTGGGGCTGGGTGGTCCCCAGAGCCTGGCAGAGTCATCCCAAAACCCGACGTTGGTTTCTGACACCCCGGATCAGTCACCTCCTTCCTGCCCTATCAGCTTCTTGCAGTGGGGTGATGGTGTTAAACTGAGCTGGAGGAATTTGGGATCACAGGAAGCACCAGGGTGTCCTGATGCAGCAGAGGGATGTACTGATATAAATATACATTTATATAAATATGTTCAAAAGTTGGGCTTGGTGATCCTTGTGGGTCTTTTCCAAGTCAGGGCATTCTGCGATTCCATCAAATTATATGTATAAAAAGAAATAAAAACATATATTTACATATATTTTAAGAATTTATTTCACCCAAAGCCTTCTCCAGCTGGAACAGCTGGCAGCACTCAGTGCATTTCATCATCCCCTACATGCAAGAAACACCCAGGAAGCCCAAGAGCAGCTGAGCCCCCATGGTTACAGCTGGGATCAGGGGATGTGGGAATCCAGCTCCTGCTTCCTCAACCCTTTTCCTCTGGCACATCCCAGCTCCATCACGTCACCAGCTCTCATTCTGCCTTGCAGGAGCCTCTTTGCCCCTCTCAGGTTGGACCAGGGGCCCATTTATGGTGGCCTCGTGCCTGCCTCGTGGTGGGTCATTCCTCCAGCAGCTTTAACAGAAAGCAGACGTCTTTGGAGGAAAACTATGCCAGGATATTTTTCATCCAGGCAGGGATGGAGCTCTGGAGAATATATTGCAACAGCGCCGAGCCCCGGGGTGATTTTGTATTTTTTGTCACCCATCTCGTTGTCCCAAAAGATGTGGGGGTTGCAGGAACCCAGGGAATGATGCAGTCATAGGATCATGAGATGGTTGGATGGAAAGGACCTTAAAGATCATCTCATTCCATCCCCCCTGCCATGAGCAGGGACAACTTCCACCATCCCAGGCTGCTCCAAGCCCTGTCCAGCCTGGCCTTGGACACTTCCAGGGATCCAGGGGCAGCCACAGCTTCTCCAGGCAAACTGTGCCAGGTTTTGGAATGTTCCAGGCAATGTTTGGTCAGGTTTTGCTTGATATGGTTTTCTTTGTGTGCCTGACTAGCTGGTGGCTGTTGGGTTTGGGGAACTGCTCAGGGTTGTAAATATAATATAAATATCTGTTTGCACCTGGATGAAACCTCATGGGGTTTCCCAAACGTGGAGCAGGAGTTGTGGGATGGCATCTGATGGTCAGTAAATCCTAAGCTGGGATTCCTGGCTCTCCCACCATTAAATCCTGAGCCAGGCTGATGCTCTGCAGCTCTGCTCTGTGCCACCCTCACCCTAAACAACTCCCCTGAGCCCCGGCAGAACAACCCCCTCTTGTCTGAGCCCTTGGGAGACGGGAATGGCAAAAAAAGAGCCTTTAATTCCGTACAGGCTCTCTCCAAGAGCCAGTTTCTCCCTCTGGAGCTGGCAGTGCTATGCGAGGGGCTGTGAGATCAATCCAGGCTTTGTGGGAGCCTCTCCAGCCCCGTTTGCTTGTGGTTACAACGGCAGAGGGGCCGGGCAGGCACTGGCTGCTCTCGGTTTCCCCGCGCCGTTCCTGGCACCGCCGGCAGCGGAAGCGTTTCCGAAAAGAACCGAAACCCCGAGTAACGCCCAACACGGTGCAAACCGTTAGTAAATGGGGCTGGGCTGCAAAATCTGCCACGCTGAGGGCAAGCAGGGCAGCCAGCCACGGGAAGAGTGGGGAAATGCACAAACCTCTGGTGTTTAGAGCATCTTTTGGGGTGTTTCCTCATTGAGGGGTGTTCTTACATTATTCAAGGCATCCAGAGAAGGTGATGGGGATGTGCTTGTGGTCCTCAACTCCCAGAAGGCCAAATTTTGTCACGGTTGCTTTCAGCCCGGAGTTTCCTGCTGGCAGACAGGGCTGGCTCCAACTCGGGTACCCCTGGAAGTGCTTCCTCCGTGTCCCAGCCGCTCCCGGCTGCGCTTGGCATCTCCGGCTGCCTGCTGGCAGGGGACGCTGCTGACTGTCACCCATCGGGGGGGGGGATGACTGAGGTTTTGTGCCTGTCCCAAGCCCACCGTGAGTTCGGGGACGTTGTGGCGATGTCGCCAAGGCAGCTGCTGCCGCCGATATCCCCTCATTGCTGCGGCTCCTTCCCAGCGGGGCTGGGAATGGATATTGAGGAGATGACGTCTCTCCCTACCAAGCGGGGAAGGGAGGGAGGAGGGGGACGACGAAGTTTGGCCGCGAGAACTCCGAGGAAAGATGTTTGAGCCGGCCTGACGCTCGATTTTCTCCCTTTACCCGCCCCCCTCTTGGAGCTCCCAAATCTCCCAGTCCCGGCGGCGCTGGCTGTCCCAAGCCCTGCCAGCTCCGGGGACAGCCAGCTGCGGGCACAGGCGCAGGCAGGAAGTTTTGGGAGTTTCTCCAGGCAGCGGCTCAGCCCCCAATCCCCTCACCCTCCCGGCGATGCCGGGCTCCAGCAGCAGAAAGAAAGTCGGAGCCAGGCTTGGGATAAGGGGCCGGGAATAGGAAGCGATGCCTCTTTCGGAGAGCTCCTATCTGCCACCCGCTGCCTTTGTGCTGAGCCACGTCCTGGGCATCGCCGGCGTCCTGTACTGGAGGAGCCGGAGCAGGGAAGGTAGGGGCAGGGAGGGTAGGGGGGTTCGGGGGGGCACGGAGCTCTAAGATGGCCGGCAGGAGCAGGGCACGGCTTGTTGTCCCTCCCCAGGAGCCGTAGCAGCGGCGGGAACAGGGGCAGTGGCTGTGGGGAGGAGGGAGGAGGACACGGCAACGGGGAGCCCTCAGTGGGCTCTGAACCCAAATGG
>WBNO01003411.1:61100-130581 GCA_013400575.1 Peucedramus taeniatus | reverse complement strand
GGGCAGAGATTTGAGAGCCTAAATTTGGCCTCGCCACCCATTCCCGGCCTGTGTGGGGCTGGGGGTGACTGGGGTGAGGGGGGATGAGGCTGCTTTTTGTCTGGCACAATCCCACCACACGTGGCTGGGGTTCTGCCTTCACTTCTGCCCCGGTCGCTCTCACCCCTCTCTGTGACAGCGGCGTCTCCCTCAGCTCCCAGCACCGGCAAGAAACAACCCTGGGAGCTTCTCCTGGAGCTGGCACGGCCTCCACGAGCAGCTGGGGCTGACCCTGCCTCAGTTTCCCAAAATAGGGCCCGCACATGACTGCTCAAGGAGGGCAAGGATTTGTTACAGGAGTGTGGGATAGCTCCAGGCCCCAGACGAGGACTTGGTAACGCCTTCTCCGTTGTCCCGACCTCCCCCCTCTGGGATTTGTTTGTTTTGATTCCTCGCTCTTTCTTTCCAGCCCTGCTTCTTCTCGCCGGTGCCTCCTCATGGGGCCCTTTCCCCGCGTCCATGACCGATTCCCTCTTTTCTTTCCCTTTTTTTTCCATGCAAAGGGGCGGGACTGCGCAGCCGGGCAGCGCGGGCAGGCTTTTCCCTGGATGCTGCTTTGGCATCCACTTCTTCCTTTCTCCCTCTGAACTACTGGGAGAGAGGGAGGTTGAGAGGGAATTGCACAAACATGTCGTGCAGAATGCACCCTGTCACCCACTAAACCCAGCCTTGCTGCAATTCCTCCTGCTGACCTGTCCACTTGGTTAATCTCCATGGCTGGGCAGTTTTGTCCAGTGATGTTCTTGGATCCATTTGGGGACCTCTTGGATGCTTCCCAACTGGACTGTCTCTTCCCCGTGCTGACCTGCTGCTTCATCCTACTTGGAGGGATGTTTCCTCCCCCCAAATCCACTCTTTTTTTTTAAAAAATCCTGAAGTCAGTGTTGCGAGCAGCAAATATATTCAAAACCTGTTTTCTTTCACTGCTTTTTCCCAGAAAAGGGCAGCTAAAGCCCAATCCTGGAAGACCAGAATTATTTTGCAGCTGGTTTTTCTCTCTGTGATGCTCATTCAGCTCTGCTGAGCATCTGCCCTGCTCTCCTTTGCATCACCACATCTCAGGTGTCTCCCTCATTAAATATCAGGGTGTTGGATACTTTTCCACCACAGGTATCTCTTGTGCATTCTTCCAGGCTGAATCAGGCTCTGTTTCCTCTCCCTGGGTGAAAGGCTCTGTAAATCCTGCCCCGTTGGCTCTGTTGTCATGATGGATTATGTCAGCTCTCAAGTTGGCAGCCAGCATGTTTTAAATACCTTGTGCTCCTCAGCCAGCCAGATTTTTTTGCATATCCCCCCTCTCAAAAGTGCCAGGTTCAAAAAGCCCCCTGGTCATTCTCATTCTTTGCTTGTTTTGAAGGGAAAACACTGGGTTTCAATGCTTAAAAATTTGGAGTTTTTTAAGTAATTAACCCCTCCTTTATGCCATGGTTGGCTCAACTTCCACACTGAGCGTGGGCTTGGAGATATCCTTGAGATCTCTGTGAGATCAGTGCCCTGTCTGATGGCTCCTGTGTTCCTTTGGCTTTAACAGCAGGAGAAAGTTTGGGAGCCACTTCCCAACTTTATTCCAGGAGAAAGCCCCTGGTTCCCTCCCAGGGATGGCAAAAGTCCATGCCAGGGAGCAGCGGGTGTCGGAGGGATGGAGGCAGGGTTGGGATTAGAGATGGTGCCTGGCCAGGCACCTTTTATCCTGCTGGTTCCTGGGGCTGGGGCTGGACTCTGGCAGCAGCCTGAGGCAGGAGGAGGCACACAGGGATGGAGGGTGACAGCGAGCAAGGCTGGTGATGATGGAGGAGAGATCTGGGGGGGAGCAGCAGCTCCTAGCCGGACGTGTTGGGAGCTGCTGGGGACAGGCAGGCTGCCAGGACAGAGGCTGCTGCAGGAAAATGGGAAGGGAATTGTCTGTGCAGGGCGTTGTGGTGGTGCTGGAGGGGTTCTCTGGCACCCAGCACCTGTGGGAGCCATCCCTGTGAGGATGGAAAGTGCCTGGGGGCGCTGAGGTCCAGCAGGATGGGGAGTGGGAGTTTTTCTTTCTGTGCTCAGCTGGTGCCTCAGGGGCAGGATGGTTTTCCCTGTTTCCTTTTATTAGGTGAGCTCAAGAGCAGAGAAAAACCCCTAAGCCTCACTTCCCCTTGTGCAGCCGCCTTGAGCCTCGTTGGGGGATTTGTGCTGCAGTGCCCCCGTTCCTTTGGGATCCCCATTTTTGGGGATGTGGTGAGCTGAGCTCTGATGAGCAGTGTTGGGAGAGGAGGTGGGGAGGGAATTAAACCACGTGTGGTCCTGCAGAGGCTGATGGTCTCTGTTTGCTGCTGATGTTCCCTGTGTCACTGCCACCAGCTCTGTGCCCGGTGCGTGAGGGACCTGAGGCTCTGTGCTCCCTTTTCCTGCCACTAACTTCTCTTTGGAGTGGGACAGATTTTCCTTTCCTTTTCCCCATAATCTTCCCTGCCCTACCTGCCTGCCGTGCCTCTGCTGACTGTCCCTGGCTGGTGACAGGGTGGTTTTTGGTGGCTGTGGTCAGCAAACCTCTGTTGGACCAAGGAGAGGACGAGCATGGGGGGGATTGCAACAAGTTATTTGTCAGGGTGACTCTGGTAAAGATTAGCTGGGCAGAGATAAGCTTGCAATGCCTTAATATTGTTAGTAAGCAGTAACCAGCATTATTATTAGCTCAGCTGATAGCACGGGTCTGGACTGGGGAGGTTTAATCTGGTTAGAGCCCGGGAACCACCCGAAGGAGGTGAGTCAGGGCAAAAAAAGGGAGGAAAACCCCCCATTTCTGCAAGACATGGAAAGAGGGATTTTGTGGAGGAGCCTTTGGGCTGTGGGCACTTCTGGGACGCAGCGCTGGAGGTGGCTGGCTGCCGACTGTCCGTGTGGCACCCGGTGACATCCATGGTGACATCCATCCTCTGTCCCCGTGCGATGCTCGGGGACGCGCTCCCACCTCCCCGAGGCAGCGGCGCGGATCCTCTCACCCTCCAGGCCGGGGCAGCAGCCCCAGAAGGGCTGCAGGGGGATTATATTTAGAAGAAGAGGAAGACAGGCGGTGATAAGGCGGCCCCCGTTATCTCCCCGCGTGCCGAGCGGGGCCGCGCTGCGGACCTGGGACACGATTTGGGCAGAAGCCGCGGGCGGGCGGGCGAGAGCTCGGAGAACAGCCCGGCATTGTCCCTCCTGTCCCTGGTGCAATTAACTGGAAAACAAGACGAGGAAAAAAAAAAAAAAAACACCAACAAGCCAAGAGCCGGCCAGCGGGCAGTGCCCGGCTCTGCGGGACGAGCCTGTGCCCGCATCCCGCTCCCGGCCGGGCTTTGGGCTGCGGGAGCCGCACCGCGCTCGGCATCGCTTCTTTTCCCCACGTGCCGGACGGAGCAGCGGCTCTGCCCTTCGCTGCTGGGAGTGTTCCAGGCTGCTCTGCCGGCCACCGGCACCGCGGGCTGGTGAGGATTTTACAGAGCTGGGAGCAGCCGGAGGAGCCGGGAGCGGTGAGAGGTCGGTGGCGATGCCGCGGAGGAGGAACGGCCGCTGCCCGCTGCGCCGGGGGCACCGGGGGTAGGAAGTGGCTCGGTGGGAGGAGCTGTGGCCCAGAACTCATCCGTCCACACCCGCCGGGGTCGAGGTCGGCGAGCGTAGGTGTCGCCAGAAGACCCTTCCCCAGGTGCCGCCGCTTTGCCGGGACCAGCACTCGCTATCCCGGGCTGGGGAGATGGAGAAGCGGCTTCTGTCCGGGGAGAAGAGGCGGCTCAGCGCCTGCCTGGTGTGCCGGATGTGCTGCATCGGTTAGTACCCCCTGCCCGGGGCTGCATCCATCCCGAAAGGACAGCGGAGCCGGGAAGGGACCCCACACTGCGGCTCTGGAGGGGTCTGCTGAAGGAAGATCCCTAAAAACACGCGGGAGTGACACGGCTTCCTATGGGCGGCCGTGCCAGGCTGCAGCTCCGAGGCTCCTGGAAGCCGTGCCAAGGCTGGAGCCTGGCGGGATGGCAAGTGAGGGTGGATGTGGCTCAGCCTACGGGTGGTTTTTGGCATCTGGTTCCGTGCCGTGGCCTGGGGACGGAGTGGGACACGGGGAGGTGACGCTTGTGTCACCCTGTGCCACGTGTTTGCGCAGAGGGGAAGCCCCAGGGTGGGTGAGGAAGAGGAAGAACCTTGGGTGGTGCTTCCACATCGGGAGGTTTTCCTGAGGGTCCCTGGGGCTGTCCTGGGGAGCTTGGCCTGGGAGATGCTGTTTTTTTCCTTTTCCTCGATTTTTGACTTAAAACCAAAGCAAGGGCTGCTGCTGCCTGGTAGGCCCCGATGTCAGAGATGTGTTTTGGGTGGTCAGGGCTTGTCCTTTCCCAAAATATCCATAGGCTGGAGATGCAGTGCTTGAGGTTGTGTGCCAGGGGTTGGTGCTGGGGATCTCTCTGTGCTTCAAGATGATGTTGTTAAATCCTGCTGGACACAGGGCTGCCCTGAGCCCCCCTCGCTGCCCCAGGGGAGCTGAGTGGGACCCCCAGCCCTGTGGGACCATCTCCTTTTGCCTGTTTGCCTGTGTTTTTCCTCTGATATTATTTTTTCATGGAGCAAAAAGCCTTCCTAGAGCTCCCCCATCACTGCTTGGTGTCATCACAAATCTCCCATCCCATCCCCCTGGGGACTGGGACCCCCTGGGGATGACACCCACCTTGTCACCCTGTCCTGGCAGCACTCAGAGCTCCCAGTGTCCGGCCGGGGCTGAGCTGTGGGACAGAAATAAACATTAAATCCTGGCAATCCAATGAACCAAAAATACAGCGACAGAATAAGCTGCTAATTGCACGCTCTGGCAGTGCCCGGCCAGGACCTGTTACGGGACATCTGGGGCTTTATGTAACACCCTAAAACCTTCTGGGAGAGGGCACGGGAGGGGGACACCCTCCTAAAATTGGGCAAACCCTCCGGGGGAGGTGGGGAGGCACAGAGGGGAGGAATTCCGGGCGTTCAGTGAGTGCTGCCGGTTGTACCTCTCCCAGTCATCCACGCTGCTTTTGTTAAATTGTGTTAAATATCCTTATTCTCACCTGAAAAAAAAAGCGGTGTGTTTTGTTCTGACTCGCATTTCCCTGCCCGGGGGATGTGCTGGAGCCTCGTGAACGGCCCCATCCCGCAGCATTCCCCGAATAAGCTGCCTCTGTTCCCGGTGCCCGCGTGGGATCCGTGCTGGCACTGCCAGCGATCCCTCTGTCTCTTCCCGTCATTTCAAAGTCGTTTGAGTTTCTGCATGAGAACCACTGACCAAGAGCTGCTTTTGTCTCCTTTTGACAGATGAACGGGACAGAGTCCAAAAGAAAACCTTCACTAAATGGGTCAATAAACACTTGATGAAGGTAAGAGTCACGGATTTTGTTCTAAAGCCACTGAAGTGACCATCTCTCTGTCTGTTGCAGCTCAGCACTGGCAGATAAACGCCTTTTTAAGGGTTTTAATTTTTTTTTTAGTGCTAGGACTGTTTGTTTTGAGTGTTCATATGAGTCAGAGCAGAGCAGGATGTGCTGGAAATGTGCTGGAGCCTTTGGAGGGCACTGTAGCATCACCACATATCCCTTTTATTACCTTTCCCTCCTGGGCACCTGATCCTTGCATAACACAAGATTTGTGCATCCTGGGGGAAGGGAGGGGATCCTGAATCCCCCCTTGCACCCCCTTGCCAGGAAAAAGGGGCATTTTTGTCCTTTGAAGGATGCTCCAGGGTGGAGACAAGATCCAAAGTTTGTTAAGCAGGATTAATGTGGCACCACGAGGTGCCTCCTGCTTTCTTGGTTAATGCTGGGTGGGTTTTAATTAATTCTCCATTTGCCAAAAAAGAAAAAAGGAGGGAAAAAAATGGTTTGAGCACTAGGTGTCCCAGCTGTGTTTTCCTGCCAGCTTTGCAAAGCTCTGTGCCAAGCTTTTGGCTGCTTCCTAAACCTTGCAGAAGAGGGGAAAACAGAGAAAAATCTTGAGGCTGCTGGGGATTCCCAAGTGGGTAAAACCCCAGGACAAGGTCAGGGTGTTTGGGGAAGAGAGGCTGCACGTGGTGCCCATGGAAAGCTGCTGTGCTGCCAGGTGGGAGCTGTGTTTTGGGAGGTGCTGGGAGGAATGTGAGAAGTTAAATTCAGGAGGGGCTGAATTGAACGGGGTTACCTGGGGCACAGATGGTGCCACGGTTGGATTTTGTGTGGGAAATTGGCAGCAGCTTCTGCCAGACCGTTTGGGAAGGGGGAGGCTGCTTTTCCTGGTGGTGATTTTGCTTTGCCAGGTGATAATTTTGGCATCACTGATGGCTTTTCCCCTCCCCAGGTGCGCAAGCACATCAATGACCTCTATGAAGACCTGAGAGATGGTCACAACCTCATCTCCCTCCTGGAAGTGCTGTCGGGAGTGAAGCTGGTGAGTCCCCAGGGCTGGGCAGAGATTTTGGAGTCCCCCTGAACCCCCTCCATCCTCTCCCTGCTCCCCTTCACCCCCAGCCATCAGCTGTCCTTTCTCACCCCATGGTTTCAGCTTCTGTCTGTTGTTTCTTTTATTATTATGTGTATTATTATTTACTATTATATCTATCACTGTGTTTTTTATTTATTATTTTTTACTCAAACTCCTGTTCCCCATGCTGGTCTCTCACCTGATTATGGTGCCTTGGATAAAGTCCTCTCCTTGCCAAGTTTTACACACCTTCACCTTCCAGATGTGGCTCCATATTTTAAAATCGTGGATAACAGCAGAATTTGACCAAAAACTGCTTCTGTGGCAGCGTGCCCAGCAGTTTATCTCAGATGTGACACTCCTGCCTCGTGCTCAGGGTTTGTAGCAGTCATTGGTGCCTGGAGCATCGTAGAGTTCCCCCTCCTTCCTCCTCCTCCTCTTCCCTCTCTGACTGACACATTCCCTCAGCTCTGGGAAGATCCCGACTGCCACAGCACAGCAGGAATTATTTTAGTTCCCCCCAAAAATAGGATCTGGGCAAAGATCTCCTACGTCCCTCCGTACCCTCCGGAGACGCCAAATCGGATTTTGTGGGGGCTGAAAACTTGGATCACTCCACTTGTGATCCAGACAGCTTCCTGCTCCTCAGCTTCCAAAATCAGGAGGGAATTCCAGTGCTGGAACCCGGGGTGTTCTGGAGACCCAGCCACCTTCACCCCGTGCTGTCGCTTTTTTTTTTTTTTAATTTCGTTTCTCCTCGTGCCCGGGTGTCACATTTTGGTTTCCATTCTGTGTCCCTGCCGTGCCACCCTCCCCGTCCTCCTTAGCCTGTAGAGCCACCAGCTCAGTGGAGCCTTCGCCTGGTGACAGCACCGGCCTGGTGCCGTGCGAGCAGCGAGGAGGAGGAAGATGATGATGATGAAGAAGTAGGTCGAGCCTGCCCCGGCCGCAGCAGCTCCCTGGCAGTGCCACCAGATCATCCAGTGCCATCCCCGTGGGGTTTGGGATAAAACCCCCCCTCCTGGGTGCTCTGCTGGAGCAGGGCTGTGTTCCCAGGCTCTGGATTGTCTGTGTGAGCACTGTGGGGTCAGCCTGCAGGCAGGGCATGCCACCCACCCGGGGTGACAGCATGTGTCCCCTCCACGGGGCGGGAGGGGACAGGGACGTGTCCTGCACGCTGCTCTGGGTGCTGTGAGGGCTGCACACCTGGCACTGCATGGACAGGCTCCGGGCACAGGCACCTTCTGATCCTGCATGGGACTGGGGGTGGGAGCCAGCACAGCACAGCCCCAGGTGAGGCTCAGACCCCAAAATGTGCCCAGATGTGTTTTTCAGCCCCTGTGCTCAGGGTGACGATGCCCTTGTGCAGTGTCACCTCCCTGGAGCGGGCTGTAGCCCCTTCCTGATGGTCCCCTGCAGCCCTGGAGGTGTTCTCCTTGGCAGGGACAGCTCTTTCCCTTGCAGGGATAACTTCTCCCCTTACAGGGACAGATTTTCCCCTTGGCAGGGACGGCTTTTCCCCTTACAGGGACAGATTTTCCCCTTGGCAGGGACAGATTTTCCCCTTACAGGGACAGCTTTTTCCCTTGGAAGGACAACTCTTCCCTTGCTGGGACAACTCTTCCCTTCAGGCTGGAAAAGGAAGGTAACTCAGAGCACTTGGGGTGTCCCAACAGTTCAGAACATGGCTGTGGGGTGTGTCCCCCCACCATGGTTGGAATTAGATGGTCTTTAAGGTCCTTTCCAACCCAAAGCTCCTGTGATTCCATGAACATCCTGGTGATTCCTCATCTTGAGGCTGGGATTTGGTTTTGGGTGTCATTCCTCTTGCTCCTGCTGATTCAAAGCCTCCCATCCCTTTTCCCTCAGCTGATGGAAACCTCTGGAAATCCCTCAGCTTCAGCAGAGATGGGCAAGGCCCAGGGTGTCTCATGTGCCCATTCCCAAGGGATTCAGAGGTACCTGGAGCAGCAGCCCCTGCCATGTTTGGGAAGAGCTGGAGGAGCTGGTGCTGAGGTCAGGGTTCCTCTGCCATCACTGGGGACCTGTAGTCCTGAGTCCCCCTGTCCTGCCTCTGCTTCCACCTGGACAAATTGGACTCTGTACCTGTTTGAGCCCATCCCTTTGCTGAGCCCTCTTCCCAGCTTGTCTGGCTGTCCATGAGCTGGGCAAGATCCTGCCCTGGCATCTCAGAGGCTGAGCCAGGCCTGGCCACAGACCCTCAGGGCCTTCAGCAGAGGTCTGGATCTCAGCATCTTCCCACCTCCATCTCCCAGCAGGGCATTTTCACCTTCTTCCAACAGGACTGTGCATAGCTATGCCGTTATTTACTCCAGAACAAGGTAGAGCAGGACGTGTGTGGGGGCACAGGGGGTCACAGCAGCACGCTGACAGCTCCCAGGGGGGTCACTGTGCATGTGGGGTGCCAGCCCAGCCCCTGAGCCTGACCTAAAATTGCTGCCTGTCTCTTACAGCCACGTGAGAAGGGGCGGATGCGCTTCCACCGCCTGCAGAACGTGCAGATTGCCCTGGATTTCCTGAAGCAGCGACAGGTAAGGGCTGATTAAAGCTCATCCAGCAGAGCTGGGTGTTTTGTACATTCTTTGTCTTGTCTGAGGCTTTGGAAGGAGTTGAGAAGCAGCCTGTGCTGGGGTGTGCCCGTCTCTGTGGGGCTGGTGAAGGATGGATTTCAGGGGGATTTTCCCCTGTGGGTTTTGTGCCTCTGGAAACCACCCCTGCACACAAAAACCACTGTGAAAAAAGGACCTGACCCCAGCTGTGAGAAGGGGTTGGCAAATGTCACTTCTGCACCCCAAAAGGCTCCCCTGGGGCTCCCTGGCAGATCCTGGCTGTAGGGATGGGCGGCTGTGGCACATCTGTGCCTTCCCACCAACTTTTGGGGAGATGTGGCAGCTGACTCTGCCCAGCCCACGCAGCCTTGACCTGGGGGCTGGCACTGGGGGTGCCTCTGTGTGGCATCACCCCTCTGGATATCAGCATGGACTTATTACCCCTCAGTTTTTGGAGGACAGGCTCTCTCCACCAGGCTTTTGGGAGCTGCTGGCCCCTCAGTGCCTGAAACCAGCCTCGCTGCACAGCCCTGGGCAGATCCTGCCCGGAGCAATGGGATGCATCCCGAGACTTGTTGGCTGTGCAGGTGGAACCCCCTCAGCCCCAAGGGGCTGGGTGTCCTGTTCTGCCTGTTGGGTCAGGTTCTCCCCACTGTGATGCTCCCAGATACGCCAAGGTGATGATGATGATAAATGGTACCAGTTCATGCTGAAGCAGAGACTTTTCTCCCTCGTTGCTGGCCTGAGGGCATGGAATAAATTTGAGCACATTCCCTACTCCAGGGAGGGTGAGCTGCTTCCAGCCCCCCTCCTCCTCCTCCTCCTCAGCTCCTTGATAGAGACATTTTGCCAAGGGCTCTGGGGAACTTGTTTCTCCACTTGGATGAAACAGCTTTTCCCTTTGAAGTGTGGTGGCCTTGCTGGGATGTCTCTCACCCCAGACATTCCTGCCAGGGAATGATCCGTGGGGTCCCGTGGAATGCTGGGGAGAGGGGGCTCCCCCAGAGGAGGAGTGAGGGTGTTCT
The DNA here is from genome assembly GCA_013400575.1 of Peucedramus taeniatus. Lineage (NCBI taxonomy): Eukaryota > Metazoa > Chordata > Aves > Passeriformes > Fringillidae > Peucedramus > Peucedramus taeniatus. The sequence goes on along the minus strand of WBNO01003411.1, from coordinate 120,521 downwards.
TGCCTTCATTAGAGCTTGGTTTTGAGCCCAGGCTGGAGTTAAAGCTTGGTCATCCCCTTTTCCCCACTCTCTGTGGTCTGTAGCTGTTCAATTATGCACCAGTGCTCAGGGCTTTGGGGATGCTGCTCTGTGAGCTGAAGTAAAGCCATTAAGTGCTGGGAAAGCACTTCTGGATGGAGAGTGCTGGAAGCATGGAAAAATCCTCCTCGAGCCAGGAGATGAGGTGGCATCTCTGCCTCTTTGGGAAGCACTGGGATCTTCCTGTGTGCCTGCTCCTCACCTGAGTGCCCGGGTTGGCCCTGGGGACAGTGTGGTGGGGGACGTGTCCCCCTGCTCCCCGTGTGAGGCTGATGGGAAACTTTAACCTTGTTTGCCTTTTTTTCCAGGTGAAACTGGTGAACATCCGTAATGATGACATCACAGATGGCAACCCCAAGCTCACCCTGGGGCTCATCTGGACCATCATCCTCCACTTCCAGGTAGGACATGGAATTTTCTTCCCGGAGGACGCGGGGCAGGCGTCGGGAGCGCGTTGTCTCTCCGGGGCGGTGGAATCCGTGGTTTCTGCATTTTCCATGGAGATGTCAGCACATGGATGGGTCTGGAGGTTCATGGCAGTGTCATGGAGACCACGTTGGGAGAACAGCAGCACCCTCCCCTCGTCATTTGCATAATGAAATCATTAATGAAGGGTTGTGTGCCGTGGCCTCCCGGGGTTGTTGGCTGCGGCTGTTTGCTCAGCTGGAGTCTCTGGAGGAGAAGAGCAAATTTGGAAGGGGCCACAGGCTGTTATCCCAAGGCACCCCTGGCCCTTTGGGTGGTCAGTGCAGCCACAGAACTTCTCACTGGCATGGAATGTGTCAGCACAGTGATGGGAGAAGTGCCCTGACCTGGGACTGTCTCCAGCAATTGTGTGCTAGAGATGCTGTTGGAAAAGCGAGTTTTGGGTCTTTAATAGCTTCAAATTATCCAATTGTAGCTCTGATGGCTTCAGGGGGACGACGTGTGGCCATCAGTGAGTTGGGATTTGGGGTTTGCTGGGCAGTGCTGCTGTCAGCAGCCCGAGCCTGTGGGATCTGCTGTATCCCAGCTCCCTGCCTTATCCCTGCTGGCATCTTCCAGACGGGACTGGTGCTGGCTTTGAGACTCTTAGGGAAGATTGCACTGGAAGATTGTGTTTTTTGGAAGATGGGCAGTGCCTCAGGGAGAGGCTTTTGGGGGCAGCATGGGGCTGAGCTGGGTGTAAGGTTGCTGACGAGGCTCTTCCCAGGCTTTGGCCCTGGGAAGCAGCCGGGGTCGAGCAGGCTCTGGATGCTGATGAGTCACCATCGTGTCCAGTGGGGCCCTGGCTGTGACATCTTGTCCCCGCTGTCCTTGTGGTCATCCAGCCCTGGTGCATCCTCTGTTGTGGGAGAGGGACACCAGAAGGGTCCCCTCCATGCCTGGCTGGGAGGGGACACTGCCAGCCTGGTGCAGGGGACACGGGAGCTGACGAGCCTGTGTGTCCTGCTCCCGCTGCGCTAACGGGATTTTTTCTGGGGTTGTAGCTCCATTGTGAACCTCTTAATCTCTCGTGTCCCAGTGCTGCTGCCTGGGGGCAGGCGGCTGGGAGAGCCCTGGGAGAGGTTTGGGGTGGGATGGTGCTGGTGTGGAGCTCAGGCTCTGCCAGCTCTGCTGTGGTGATGATGAGAGGGGTGCCCCGCTGCCCTGGGGGCTTTTCCCTGTGCTCTGGGAGCTCTTGTGGTCACTGGTTTCCCTTAGTCATCTTCTGGATTGCTCCCTGTTGAGCGTTTCCCGTTGAGCATTTCCTCATTGGATGTTTCCCTGCTTTCTGGGGCTGAGCTCAGTCCTCCCATCTTTATGCCCCCTACTCCCCAGTTTTTGTCTCACCCCCACTTTCGGTGTGTGTTGCCCTCCCCTGGTCCCTCGGAGCTGGCAGGCAGAGTTGGGGTGCTCCGTGCTCCTCAAACCCCTGCTTTAGGTGGCGTTTGGGGCAGGAACCACAGGAGAGAGGCAGGACTGGGGCTGGACTGGGATGGGCAGCATCCCGCTCCCGTTCCTGCTGGGACCCTCCGACCGCGGCTCCCTGGAGCGATGCTGGGTCCCCGGGGCACCTCTGTGCCCGTCTGTGCCCATGGGTGAGCCTGGCAGCAGCGTGAGCACATGAGATGGACTTTTGGGGCTCCCGGAATTAAGAATTAATGAGCAAACCTTCCGAACTGGAGAGAAACAGCCCTGCGGAGCCGGCTGGCGAGCATGCAGAGTCACTCTGACTCCTCCCTGCTTTTTTTTTTTTTTTTCCCCCATTTCTCTCCCACCCCTTCCTTTATTCTACCTTTGCCAACCTTCCTTAGGTTTTGTGTTTTATCCCCGTGTTCCCCACCCTCTCCCACTCCCCTCCTCGCTCCGCTGCCTGATTCCTGCTCCCTGTTTGTGTTGGCAAGGGCCGTGCTCCAATTACCTCATATTTGGAGAGAAGGACGCCGCAGCCAATCCCCGCTCCCTCTGCTTTTAGGTCAAGTGATTTCTGAACTGCAGTGAGATGCTTTGAATTTGTCTTCTCGCAGCGCCCAGGCTGTAAGATGGCTGTCTGGAGCGGCGGCGGTGGCGGCAGGGCTGGCGGGAGGGGACGGCGACAAGGGGCGGTCGGCGGAGCGCTGCGCGCCGGGCGTTTGATCCGATGAAGCCCGGGTTGGGATTTATTCGGGAGCCGGCGACTCGCTCAGCTGCGTTCCTGCCGGCACCGAGCAGGAGGAGATGGGGAATTCGCTGGGCTGCGTTAAAGAGCAGAAGGAAAAAGCCGTGGGGAAGGCACCGCTGTCTCCCAAAAAAAGGGTGCGCTTCAAACGGAGGCGGAGAGGGAAGAGGAGAGCGATGCCGGAGGCAGCCCCGCAGGAGGAGCCCCCGGCGATGGAGGTGGCCGAGGATGAGGAGGCGCCCAAATCGAAGGCAGCCCCTCGGCAGGAGGGAGGAGAGGAGCCCTCCGGCAGCCGGCTCCGCTGCGGGGACCCCGAGCCGGCGGCGCTGCACCCCGGGATCATCGTGCAGGTGAAGGAGCGCTTCCAGGGGGAGGTGCAGAAAGCGCGCCTGGTGCTGGAGCCGCAGCGGCCGGGTGTGGCGGGAGCTTCCCGGGAGGAAGGCACCACCGTCATCGCCCGCCTGCTGGAGAACCCGGCCGAGAAGGACTGCGAGAAGGCGGTGAGCCGGCTGGTCGAGCTGCAGAGGAGCGGCAGCTGCCGGGCAGTGCTGCTGCCGCTGCGCACCGGGACCGATGGCCGTGCCGAGGGACTCCTGTCCCCGGCCAGCGCCGTGTCCGGCGAGGAACCAGCGCCCAGCCGGGAGCCGGAGGCCGGCAGCGCCCTGGATGCCTGGGGGAAAGGAGGCAGTGATGATCCCAGCTCCAGCGCCGCGTGGACGTGCTCCTCCGCAGCAGAGCCGGGCACCGTGTCCGAGCTGTCTACGCCGTCCCCCATGGTGGATCAGCTGGAAAACCCCAGCGTGGGGAGAAGCTCAGGGTTGCCGTCGTCTGGGGCCGGGGAGGGAGATGGTCCCGGGCTGCCGGCTTCCCGCAGCCCGTCCTCCTTCAGCGGCAGCGCCGCCCGGAGCTCCTCGGGGTACGGCAGCGACCAGCCGGCCAAGGGCACAGGAGCTGGTGGGACCACGGTGTCACCCTCTGATGGTGGCCTCAGGCTCGCTGTGGAGGGCCGGGCTTGGAGGGGGAGCTCGGGGACAGCCGGAGCAATGGTCAGTGTGTGAGTGTGCCCTCGCCCCCTTTCCGCAGCGGGGTGGGGGGACCTGGCTCAGTCGACCCCAAATTCCTGGTGGCTCCTGGGCATGGTCATGTCGGCAAAGGGCAACCTCGTGCTGAGCATGGGTGGCAGGATGCTGGGGAAGAAAGCTCCTGAAGTCTTTTCCCCTCCAGCATCTCCACTGGGAAAGTATCCCTTGGGGGCTGACATGTCCTGTCCCCTGCTCCCGGCACAGGCAGGCTGGAGTGACAGTCCCTGGATCCAGTGGGTGCGGCTGGTGGCTGCTGTCACCAGTGTCACTCGTGCCCTCAGGGTGTGAGTTTGGGTGTCCCCTTCCTGCTGCTTGTGCAGGATGAATGGCAGCAGGATGAACATGGAGACGTGGGGGCTCTGCCTGCTCTGAGGGGTCTCCAGGAGGAAGAGGAGGGGATGATGCTGTGTTTCAGAGCCTGTTGCTGTTTGCTGGTCATTCTTTTAAGGCTGACAGCATGGGCAAAGGTGCCCTTGGGTCTGGTCAAGCTGTGAATGCCCCAGGACAAGCGTGTGGTTCGAGGGGCTGTGGCCCTGATACCTTTGCCAGGCTGGGACCACTGTCACAGCCACCATGTGGCCTTCAGCATCCTGCCACCAGTTGCTTGATGCACGAAGCCGATGCTGGAAGGGTTTGGCCCCAAGTCCTGCGAGTTTCCACTCTCTTTTCTTTCTGGTGCCTCCCTAAATCTTTGTCCTGTCACAGACATGTGAAGAAAGGAGGGTGGAGCTGGTGCCGCACCCTGCACCTCCATAAGCACATCTCTAGCAGAGTTTCCTTCAAGGATGCTCTCAAGGAACAGGCCCAGTGGTTGGAGAACCCCAGTGCTGTGTCAGGGATTAAAAATAAAGGATTTATCAGAGCTGGGTGCTATGAGGTGCTCCTGCATGGGCAGCACTGCTGGAGAGCCCGGGTGGGGCACAGCTGCTGGGTGGGTTCACAGAAGGGTTCATTCTGCTCTTAATTAAGAGCCATCATGTTATTAATAAAGGGGTGCTGAGCAGAGGGACGTTTGTGGGTCCTCCCCTTCTCCCTGCAGGCGTGGAGGGTCCCATCCTGCATCCTGCTGCTCACCCAGCACATCATCCCACCCATCCCGGCTCTGCTGCCGGGTGCCGGCTCCCGACATCCCTGGGGAAAGCCAGCCCCGGGGCTGGAGGAGTTAAAGGCAGTTCTGGCAGTGTGGCAGCAGCTGACAAAGAGCAGTTTTATGTGTGATGAGCGTATCAGGCTGGAGAGGGAGGTGAGCTGCAGCATACCAATTACACCGGCAGCATCCGCCCCGCTGGCGGGAGAGACGGATAATCCCGCAGGTCCCTGTCTCCTGCCTGCAAAGGGATATCTGACAGCCGGGACCTGAGTGCTGCCAGCACCCAGCAGGGTGTGTTTTGGGGAGGGATTTTGGGTGTTTTCAGGGCGGTGGGTAGGGCTGGGTCTTGGCACACCTGCTCCCCGCAGTGCCGGGAGGAGAAATCCGTGGAGCAAACAGCCTGCGTTGCCTTTCCGTGGGCACCTTGGAAAATCCGAGTGGCTCCCATCCTCCCCTTTGTCCTTCCCTTAATTAAGGGGAGGTAATTGTACTAACTGGGGAGCTGGAGAGGGGAGGGTGAGGAGGAAGCCGTGCCAATCAGGAATATGCTGGCATGCGGGGACACGTGCGTGGTGTCACGTGCCAGTCTGGGATTCGCAGCCAGCCCTGTCTGAGGGGTCCGTGACTGTCGCTGTCTTTTGTTGGGAACTGGGTCACAGCACCCCCTGCCACCAGCACCCCCTGCCACCAGCCAGGCAAAGGGGGGATGTCACATCCTTCTCCCCATCCTTCCCTTTTCCCCCAACATGGAGCTGCTCCATGGCTGGAGGTCAGGGAGAGACCTCCTCTCCAAGTGTTTTCCTGCTTCTTAAGTTGGTATTTTTTACAACGGGGTGCTCCAGGTGGAGCTCCCCTGCCACACCTGCAGCCCCAGCAAGAGATATTGGTAGTGGTCCCTTCTCCTTTCCCACCCTGGCTGCTGCTGGGGGGCAGTGACCATTCCAGGAGCCCCAGGTGTCCGAGGGTTCTCCTGGTGGTGGGTGCTGGGCAGAGGCAATGAGGGTACAGGAGGGTGCACGGCATGTTTGGAGCAGGGAGAGGCAGGAAGGGACCTGCCTGGAGCCTCCTCTCTCCAGGACATTGTGTTCCCAGTGAGGTGTGTCCCTATCTGTGGGGACAGGGATGGTGAGCAGGGAGTGGCTCTGGTGGTTGTTGGGAGCTGGGGTTTGGAGTTGTCAGCTCATGTCCCAGCTGGGCTGGGCTGGGTGGCCCCTGCTGCTCCTGTGAAATGGGGTTAGAAAATATCTGGCTCTGCCTGCTTGGATCTCCAGCCTGCCCAAACCACACTGTGCAGGTCTCGTGACCCCTTCCCAAGTTCCTTGGCACACAGGGTCCCCTCTCCCCATGGTGACCACGAGTTGCCTCCTGCCCTTTCTGGTAGCCAGCTCTGGGGCAAGTTCACAGAAACTGGATGTGCCTGGTAGAGATTTCCCTGCTCCTGCATCCTCCCATGGCTGTGCTGCTTCCTTACAGATCTCTGACATCTACATCAGTGGGGAGCTGGGGGATATGTCAGCCAAGGAGAAGCTCCTGCTGTGGACACAGAAGGTGACAGCAGGTTACATTGGGTTGAAGTGCACCAACTTCTCCTCCTGCTGGAGCGATGGCAAGATGTTCAACGCCCTCATCCACAGATACAGGTGGGCAGCAGGCAGCAATGGGAGTGTTGTGAGGGTGGGAGGAGGGATCAGGATCTCCCAGGAGTCCCTGCCCACCACTGTGGTCAGTGATGGACTGGAGTGCTTGGAGATGTGGGTGAGGCTGGCAGGGAGCAATGTCTTTTTTACCTGGAATTCCCTCTTCTGCCAGGTAGCTGTTGGGGGGGGGGGATGCTTGGAATGAGCAAAAAATACATCAGGTTGCAGGAAAAAAAATCTTAATGAGGTTGAGGAGAGAGGCTTTTCTTTGAGGCAAGAAAAGCTTTTAAACTCTTGAGTGCTGCAGTGCTGCCCTTTCGCTCTCCATGAACAGCAGCATTTCCATCCATGCTTCTATCCAAGGATCTCAGAGGTTTCCCAAGCAGCAATTAAACCTCTCTTGATTCCTTCTTCCCCACCTGGGACCAAGAGGTTTTTCTTTGCAGCCTGAACCCCCTTCCCAAAGGGGATGAGACAGAGAAGTCCTGCAGCCCAGGTCCCCTTGGAGAGCCACCACCCTGGGACAGAGGCTCAGACCAACCCTCAGAGCCACCCATGGCAGCAGCACCCATCCAGGATGCTCTGCCCTGGCCACCTGGTGCTGGTTGTGACTCTGGGACGTGTCTTGCAGGCCGGATCTGGTGGACATGGAGAGGGTGCAGATCCAGAGCAACCGGGAGAACCTGGAGCAGGCCTTCGAGATCGCCGAGCGCCTGGGGGTCACACGGCTGCTGGACGCTGAAGGTGGGTGCCCAGGCCATGTGACCAGTGCAGGGAGATGCCAGCCTCTCTTCCCATTCCCTTTCCTCACTGCCTTTCTGCTTCCCTCCTTCCAGACGTGGACGTTCCCTCTCCGGATGAGAAATCTGTCATAACTTACGTGTCTTCAATCTACGATGCCTTTCCCAAAGTCCCCGAGGGAGGAGAAGGGATCAGCGCCATCGTAAGCACTGCTGAGGGCTGGGAGGCTGGGACAGCCATTTGGGAGGCAGCTGGAGGCTGTGGATAGGGTTTGGGAAAGGGTCTGTTCCTGTGGAAGAGCACTGAGGAGAGGGAAGAGGCTCAGAGGGAGGAAGACCCCATTATGGTGTCAGCCCTGTGACCCACTGGGGTGTCTGTAAGGCCACAGCACTACCCAAGCTCTGCAGGAAAAAAAGCTGAGGAGGATCCTCCTCCTCTCTGTACCTGGAATGGCCTCACAGCAGGGAGACCCTGGCACATGATCCACCCTGTAGCTTGTCTGTGGCACCTCGGTTCCCTCTGTGATTTGCCCACCAGCAGTGCTTGCAAAGACACTCTCGCCCCACAGGAGGTGGATTCGAGGTGGCTGGAGTACCAGACCCGTGTGGAGACCCTCATCTCGTGGATCAAGCAGCACACGATACTCATGTCAGACAAATCCTTCCCCCAGAACCCTGTAGAGCTAAAGGTAGGTCCTGGACAGGGTCTCTTCTCAGTGTGTGCTGTGTCCAGTGCTGAGGGATGGGTGGTGGCACTCCCCAGGCTGGTTCCTGATGAGCCTTTCTCATCCCAGGCACTTTATAACCAGTACATACACTTCAAAGAAACTGAAATCCCAGCGAAAGAGCAGGAAAAAGGACAGATAGAGGAGCTCTACAAACTGCTAGAGGTAAGGATCATCATGGCTGCCCAGAGGCTGGTAGGTGGGAATGCTGTGCTTTTTTAGCAAGACTAAGCTGTGCTCAGTTCAGGTTTATTTTGGAGTGGAGCAGTGGGAATACCCCTCAGGATAAACGAGGCAGCAAGCAGCGCACTGCAGGAGCGGAGGCAGAGCCCCTCTTCCCTCTCTGTAATCCCCAGCCAGCTCAAGGCAGAGGTGGGAAATGCCATTCTGCTGATGTTCCCCCCAGGTTTGGATCGAATTTGGACGCATCAAGTTGCCCCAGGGCTACCACCCCAATGATGTGGAGGAGGAGTGGGGCAAGCTCATCATTGAGATGCTGGAGCGTGAGAAGCTCCTGCGGCCGGCGGTGGAGAGGTGGGTGCTGTGCCCCTGGCAGGGACATCCCCTGCTCCTTCCTCTGGCCAGAGGGACATCCAAAACCCCTGTCTCATCTCCCTCTGTCATTCCAGGCTGGAATTGCTGCTACAAATCGCTAACAAAATCCAGAATGGTGCTCTGAGCTGTGAAGAAAAGCTCACCCTGGCGAAGAACACGCTACAGGCTGTGAGTGGGGAGTGGGGTTTCCCCCTCCTGATTTTATTGATATATTTGTTTTCCTGCTCTTGTTTTGTACCCATCTCCTCTCCTCTCTTCTGCCTGGGGTAATGGGTTCCCCTGGAACATTTTCCTTTCTTTTCTGCCCTTCAGCCTGTCGCAGAGGTGCTGTAGGGGAGGTGGTAGAAATTTGGTGATCCACAGATCACCTTGAGGACAGGGGGATGGGGAATGGTCTTGTCTCTGGGAATACAGCAAGAGGGGCTGGACATCTGCAGAGGTAGTGCTGTGGAGGAGAACAGCACTTCTGGAAAAGCTTGTTGAATATTTTCTGTTGTATAACGAGGCTTAAAACCCCCAAAATCTGTTTTATTTGCCTGGCAGGAAGGACTCAGTGGCAGACTCTGGGTAGGGAGCAGGTTTCTGAAGAGGTTTTCTTTGTTATGGGAGAATGAGATGTTGGTTGAAACATTTGCTGGGAGCTAAAAATGGTGACCCCATCTATTCCTGGAAGCTTTCAGTTCATCTCCAGGAGTTTTTCTAAAGGGTTTGTCCTGGGTGTGGTGTGGGGGGATGGATTCATGTTCTGCTCCAGCTAAGCTTGTGGCTCCAAAGGTGTTTCCAGTCTCCAAGCTGGGTTGCTGTGGGGTTCTCCCCACCCCTCCTGGGCTGAGGGGACTCGTCCCTGAGTGTCCCATGTCCCCTCAGGATGCTGCTCACCTGGAGTCGGGCCAGCCGGTGCAGTACGAGTCGGATGTGGTGATGTACCTGCAGGAGTGTGAGGGGCTCCTCCGCCAGCTCCAGGTGGACCTGCAGATCCTCCGGGATGAGAACTACTACCAGCTGGAGGAGCTGGTGTTCAGGTGTGTCACTGAAGGGGTATCAGGGACAGACAAAGGTGATACAGAGACTCCATCATCAAAAAGCATAAAAAGACACTTTGTTATTAGAAATCTACAGTTCTCTTAGAAACAATGGTGGATGTTCACCAACTAAGACTTGATTGGCCTTTAGGAATCTTCTCTCAACTATTGGTTAAGAAGGGACAACTCCTTCTTGTAAACATCTTTGACAAACAGAGATTGCCTGCCAGGTGCAGAGATTGAGATAAGAATTGTTTTAATTCTTTCTCTGAGCTTTCTCACAGCTTCTCAGGAAAATCCTGGGACAGCTCTGTCTCTCTCTGTTCAGAGGATGTGTGATTACCACACGGGTGACCGTGGAGAAGCTTCCTCAGGGGCTGCACATCTGCTCTGTGTGCAGCACAGAGGGAGCACATCTCCTTACCCCTCTCCATGCTTGCTTCCCCAGAATCATGAGGCTGCAGGATGAGCTGGTGACGCTGAGGTTGGAATGCACCAACCTGTACAGGAAAGGTCACTTCTCCACCTTGGAGCTGGTGCCCACGTCCACGCTGAGCACGACGCACTTGAAGGGCGAGTCCCTGACCAAGGGGCTCCACACCTCCTCGGCCTCCTGGTTCCGCAAGCCCATGACCAGGACAGAGCTGGTGGCCATCTCCTCCTCTGAAGATGAAGGCAGCCTCCGCTTTGTCTACGAGCTGCTGGCCTGGGTGGAGGAGATGCAGGTGAGTGCTGGGCCAAACCTCCTGCCTGTGCTCAGGCTGATGTGGGAAGCTGCCTCAGGCCTTTTCCTGCCTTTATCTGTGAATTGTTGCTTTGATGGTTTGGAGTTTTTGGAGATCTGAGGCTTCTGTCTGGAGCTGGGTTTTCTCTCTTGTGGTCCTGCTGGCCAGTGGGGATCAGAGCAGCCTTTCAAAGCTGGAAGCAGATCTGTGCTGATGCAGTCACTTGGTCTTATGTGGGTGGGAAGCTTGCTTAGGCTATCCCAGAAATATTCAGAGTTGGAGCACTGGCTTAGGATCTTCTACCAAGAATGGGAGGTGTTTTATTCCTCTGGGGTGACCTGGGAGGATTCCTGGTGTCGTTTTGAGAGCAGAATGAGCAGTGTTGACCTGAGCCTCTTGGTTTCAGATGAGACTGGAGCGGGCAGAGTGGGGCACTGACCTGCCGAGTGTGGAATCCCAGCTGGAGACCCAAAGGCACATCCACGCCAGCGTGGAGGACCTGGGCTCCAGTGTGAAGGAGGCCAGGATGTACGAGGTATGGTGGGGGACACAGGGCATGGCCCCACATGGGAAATGAGGGCATTGGGATCAGCTCTTGTGGGTCACATTCCTGGGACAGAGGTGATTTTTAAGGATGGAGCTTCTGAGTTGATGCAGTGCTTTCCTGAGCCATCCTCTCCACCCTCCCCTTCCTCACGCAGAGCTGTGGAGAGAGATTTGGGGATGGGGCTCTGGGTGATGCTGTCCTGTGATGGGTGACAGGAGCGTTTCTCCTCCTTCAGGGTAAAATGTCTCCGAATTTCCGCGCGAGCTACACGGAGACGCTGGGCAAGCTGGAGACTCAGTACTGCAAGCTGATGGTGAGTGGGCTCTCAGCACTGCCCAGGGAACCTGGGGTCCCTCCCTGCTCCAAGGCTGAGGAGAGGGGAAAAAACCCATCAGCTACACAGCAGGGAGGAGGAATAATAAAGAATTCTTTGTGCCCAGGAAACCTCGAGTTTCAGGCTGAGGCATCTCCAGAGCTTGCATGGATTCGTGTCCCGGGCCACTGCTGAGCTGATCTGGCTGAATGAGAAGGAGGAGGAGGAACTGGCCTATGACTGGAGTGACAACAACCCCAACATTGCAGCCAAGAAGAATTACTTCTCAGTGAGTGCTGGGAGGGCAGGTGCTGCTTTTGATCCGCTGTGGAGCCCTCAGCTCCCAACAGACTCGAATTCCTGAGGCTGGATGCTCCCTCCCAGCTCACTGAGCTTGTTGCTCCTGAACAGAGCTGATGGAAGCTCTCCCCAGAGCAGAAAGGGAAATGAATGTGTGTGTTCAGTCGAATTGCAATCAAAAAGGCATCAAAATATGTATTTTTAGCATTATTTTGGAGCTGAAGGCATCTTGGACTAGTGAGGGTGAGGGGGGTAAGTCTGAGCCAAAGAGGAAAACTGATTCCTCTTTAAAGCAGTATAAACAAATTCCCATATTTCCACAATCACTGTGTGGAGCTGAAGAGGTCCCTGGGCAGGTTTGCAGTGCTTTTTGGCACTCAGGAGGCAGATTCCTGTTGGGAATGGGGCTGTGGTGCTGTGCTGGATTCCCACTGGTACCTCCTTTAGAACTTCCACTAACTATGTTTGTTGGACACATGGTCTGAGCGAGCTCCCAGAGCTGAGATTTGGCCTTTCCCTCCTGCAGGAGCTGACAGCAGAGCTGGAAGAGAAGCAGGACATCTTCCGTTCCCTCCAGGACACAGCTGAGCTGCTCTCCTTGGAGAACCACCCGGCCAAGCAAACCGTAGAGGTGAGCAGGAACCTGGGAGAACTGTGGGGTTCCCAAGGATCAAATCACCCCAGCTGGAACTGGGAGACTCACTGCCCCACCCCACAGTGCCTGATGAAGTGTTTTATGGTGGCAGGACATCAGTGCAGTGGTAGAGCTTTTTCATTTTGGGAAGCGGCCATTCCCAAATAATCGCCACCTCAAATTAAGACACAAACACACAGAGCATGAGCCTTTCCCACTGAGAGTTGATGCAGGGAACAGCCTTGGCTGCTCTGGAGTCATCCAGGCTTCCAGGGACACTGTGGTGGTGAAGCAAAGGGCTGTGAGAACCTTTCCCATGGGGTAAAAGCAAAACTGGCATTATGGATGATATGGGGACACTGGGACAGGGTCTGCCATCTCCTCTGTCCAAACCCTATTGGCTGCAGCCAGATTTTGGTCATTTCTGTGCCTCCCTCCAGCTCCTGTGTCCTTGCTGTGCCCCTCCTGGCTGTGAATGCCCTTTTCCATGCCCTTTTTTTGTTTTCCACAGGCCTACAGTGCTGCTGTGCACACCCAGTGGCAGTGGATCAAGCAGCTCTGCCTGTGCGTGGAGCAGCACGTGAAGGAGAACGCTGCCTATTTCCAGGTAGTTGAGGCCAAATTCCCTCAGTCCCATCCACTGAATCCCACTCCATGAGCTGCACGAGCTCCTCACACTGTCCCTGATGGAGAGGGAAGGAGGAGGGGTTTGTGTTTTCTCTGGAATATCTTTTAGCTGCTCCCTGGGCGTTGCTAGGAGAAAAAGGGATCAACTTCCCTGTAGCTCTGGTCATCCACATGGGATGATCCTGCCCTTGCAGCCCTAAAGCCAGGAGCTGCTGGCTGAGCCTTTGGGGTGCTCCTTGCCTGCCTTCAGGCTGCTCAGGGGTCTTGTCCAGGTCCCTGTGACCCTTTTTGCCTTGGCAGTTCTTCAGCGACGCCCGGGAGTCAGAGGCGTACCTGCGGAACCTGCAGGACTCCATCAAAAGGAAATATTCCTGTGACCACAACACGAGCCTGACACGGCTGGAGGACCTCCTGCAGGACTCCATGGTGGGTTCTCTGACACCCCACCACCCTGCTCTGGTCCAGCAGAGTTGCATGGGACACCTCTCTCTTCTCCAGGGAGAACTGGGCCCTTTATCCCCACAGTTTCGTGGGGTGTGGTTTGTGCTCCACCTCGGGCAGTGATTTGCTTTCCCTTGGAGCTGCTGAATGAGCTGCAGGCTGTGGTGGCCCCAGCTGTGTGGTGTAGCTGGAGTTGGTCACTGCCATTTATCTGACCTCTCTGTGTCCTCAGGGTGAGGAGCAGACAGCCTGTGCTGTCACAAGGTCACAGCCTGACGTGTGAGCTGCTCCTGCCCCATCCTGCCATCCTGCTCGAGTCCTGCTGACAAAGGCAGGGCCTCTAGGATGCTCCTGGTTCTGCTTTGGAGCTGGTGGAGAAATGCCTGCTCTTTATCCAGCCCAAATCCTGTGTTAATCCATCCTGCTGCATGGGGGAGAGCCAGGGCAGCCTGGCTGTGCCAGGGGCTGATCTCTGAACACGTGGCCTGGCTTAGCTGAGCAGAGCAGAGCCAGGGCCGTGGCACTGTCACCTTCTTGCCTGATTTGGCCTGAAAAAAACCAACCTAAAAACAACCCCCAAGGAGCAAAGCATCAGCTGGTGTTTGACACCAGGGTCAGGGGAGGATTTGAGCTGTGGCTGAAGTGCTGAGCTGTGCTGGCAGGGTCAGGAGGTGACACTGAGTGTCTGGAGGCAGGTGGTCACTGAGAAGTGCACAGCAGGGTGTCCCCAGTGGCACTGGGGTGCCCTTTCTGGGGGTGATGGGTGCATCAGCACTGTCTTCTCTCCTGGAGGCCTGGGGGGCTCCCCCATCCTCTCTGTCACAGTCTCGGGGTTGTCCTGGCCTGTCTTTGGTGCTGCCAGGACCTGGAGCAGCCAGCCTGGCTCCTGGGGTCTGTGTTTGGGAGCCCTGGGACATCAGGAGTCTGGCAGGTGCCACCTGGGGTGGGAGAGGCTGTTCTGGGCAGCCAGAGAGTGGCCACAAATCCAGGATTGGGGCAGCTGCCCTGAGCTCAGCTATATTACTCTTTCTTACCTAATAAGTTAAAGTTGTATTTCTTCCAATCATGCTCCCTGGGACAGGCACAGGTAGTTTATTTAATCATTTATTCTTTTCTTTTAATTTTATTTAATTTAATTTTTTTTAACCATCAAATTCTCCCCCACTGTCGTAGCACACTAACCAACCCCAGAGTACCGAGCATGAGGGAGAACCTTTTCTGGGATCCTTTTTTTTTTTTTTTAAAACCTCAGCAGGGGCTGAGCTGTCACTAATCACACGAGCTGCCAGTGTTGTGATCCGCACACGTCTCCACGGTGCCAGAGGCTGTTCCAGGGCAGCTTTGCCACCATTCCCCCCTGTTGGTGCCATCACCAAACCCAGCAGGGGTTTGTAGGAATCAGTTACCTTCAGCTGGAAGATTTCTCCCCAGAGCTGGAGGCCTGTGCGATCGCTCCACCCCGAGCCCCTTCTCCTGAGATGTTTTATCCCCATAATTCATCGTCTCCCATTCCAGCCATTGGTTTAAACACCCCTTCATCCTTTGCTTTAGAGAAGGGAGCATGCTTCCCTGGGCTCTTCTCCAGGCAGCTAAACATCCCCAGCTTTGGGCTGGACATTGTCCTGCTCTCGGCCCCTCACAGCTCCTGGGACTTTGTTTTGGTGGATGTTGTGTTCTCTTTTTTTTTTTGTCCTTTTGAAAGAAAACATTTTCTTGTCCTACCAGCCAGAGAGCCAGAGGTGTGCATGTGGCTTTTCAGGGCAGTGGGAGTAGCAGTGATCCCATCCCATCTCCTGAGCCCTCTTCCCATCCTGACAGGGCAGCAGGATCCTCCTGACGTGTTTGCTCAGCCCTTGCAGGCCAGCACTGGGGTGGGGGGCGAGCTGAGATGCCCGGGAGAAACCTCCCCTCACCATCCTTGAGCACCCCATCCTCCTTGTCCCTGCCAGGATGAGAAGGAGCAGCTGATCCAGTCCAAGAGCTCGGTCGCCAGCCTGGTGGGACGGTCCAAAACCATCGTCCAGCTCCGGCCCAGGAACCCTGAGCACGCTGTGAAGAGCACCATCCCCATCAAGGCTGTCTGTGACTACAGGCAGATCGAGGTGAGGTGCTGGTGGCACTTGGGAAGGGAAGGCAGGGACAAGGGAGTGACACCCTGGGTGGTTTAGGATGAGCGCCGCGGGATCTGTCAGTGGAAAGCAGGAGCGGAGTGGGAAGGCAGGGGGAGGGAAACAGCAGGAGTGTTTTTCCTGGAGAAGATTTCCATGTCTCAGATTTATTCTGGGCAGGAGCTGGAGTCCTTTCCCCTTCCAAGGAGGATGGGCTTCATCAGCCTCAGCCAAACAAGCATGTGTGTGGCAGCCAGCCCCCTGTGACTTCCTTGTCCCTTCCTCTCCCGGCACGAGCGTGCCGCACTGCCTGGCACCACTCCAGGCTGTTGCTCCATTAAAACACATCCATCTGTGTATTTCTGGGAGCTGGCTCACCCCCAGGAGAGGGGCTGGCAGCAGGGACAGGCGTGCACAGCTCTGCTGCTGGTTTCTGATGGGCTCCTGGTGTTGGTGCTGTTGCAGATCACCATCTGCAGGAACGACGAGTGTGTCCTGGAGGACAATTCCCAGAGGACCAAGTGGAAGGTGATCAGCCCCACGGGGAACGAGGCCATGGTGCCTTCTGTCTGCTTCCTGATCCCCCCACCCAACAAAGAGGCCATTGAGATGGCCAACAGGTAACTTGGTGGCAGTCACAGAGGTGGGATGGTGGCATGGGAGGGGACAGATTTGGGGTCGGAATGGGAAGAGAGTGGGGATGGAGGTGTGAAAGTGGTTTGTGGTGAGGAAAGGAATCCTCATGGTTCTACTGCTGCAAACTCCATTGCAGGGACTGCTGCAGTAGCTTGCAAAATGAAAAAATGACAATCTGGGAGGAGGGATCCCCCCAGGGATCTCTGGCACTGAACAGCAGGAGCATCACCCCCTGCTTGCTGCCAGACTGGGATCACTGGACTGATGGGCTGCTGTCTGCCAGTGATGGCTGGAGGATTAACGGGGTCAGGGCTGGGTTTGCTGGGAAGATCCAGGGCTGATGGATCTGCTCCTTTCCCCTTGCAGGGTGGAGCAGCTGTACCAGAAAGTGATGGCTCTCTGGCACCAGCTCCACATGAACACAAAGAGCCTCATCTCCTGGAACTACCTGCGCAAGGACATAGCCCTGGTGCAGAGCTTCAGCATGGAAAAGGTACAGAGGAACTTCCCTGCCTGGTTCTGGGGCTGTGCTGCTCTCCAGGCTTCTCTGTGTGGCCAAAGATAGGGGAAAACCAGGGAGTGCAAGACTGGGGAAATCAAGGGTCTTTACACCTGGGACAGTGCACGCCTTGAAAGGGGTTGCAGTTTACAGCTATGGGGAAAGGGGGAAAAATTTACTCACTGAAAACCTGAGTTTGGGGGTGCTGTGCAAAAGGATTGCAGCTTTTCCCAATAAAAAGAGCATCAGGGGTTTGCTGCTGCTGAGAGATTGTGGATTGAGCATTTCATTAGGGAGTTAGCACGGCTTGAGGGAGGCACGGGTCTGATACAGAGGATTTACCTCTCCCCCTCTGAAAATACTCCTTGGGCAAATGGAGGCGGTTTAGTTGGTGTGCAGGAAATTGTTCCTGATGTTTGGATGTGCCTCTTTTTCTGCTCACAGCTGAGATCCTTGGCTCAAGGGGAGTGTCAGCAAGCCCTGAAGAGCCTGCAGGCCCACTACGAGGATTTCCTGCAGGACAGCCGGGACTCGGAGCTCTTCTCCGTGTCAGACCGGCTGCGCCTGGAGGAGGAAGTGGAATCTTCCAAGGAACACATCCGGCAGCTGCTGGAGTCCATGGAGAACGGTGAGCTTCAAAGGGCACAATGGTTTAACCAGGAGCTGTGGGAACTCATAAACAAAGGATTTATGGGACGGCTTCGTGTTCTTCTCTTCCTGAGCTAGCTGGTTGATGGTGTGAGCAGCTGCTCTCCTTATTTCTCCATCTATCCATCCAAGTGTTCGGCCCTTGTCCAGCACTATTCCTGCAGAGAGGCCTTGGCTTTGCAGCTTCAGCTGAGCTGCTGAGTCCTCTTCCCCTTGTAGTGTTGGCAAAGGGAATGCATTCCAAGCAAGGAGCTCTTCCTGCACTTAGTCTTTGGGAAAATACACGTGGTGGTGGCACTTGTGACACCGTGAGTCCCACCAGGACCGAGGACTCCAGTGAGGTTCCCTGTGGCTGGACTAATTTCCAGAACGAGATGATTTAATTAAGGCGTTTTCCACCTGAGCAGAAATCCCCGTATCAGCTCTGTGGATTCCAGCAGGTCCCGTTTGGGACAGATCCTGGCCAGTGGTGCTTGAGCTGCTGTTCTGTGTGTCTCTGGCTTGCAGAAGACAAGGATGAGACCGTTGCCAGGACGTACCTGTCAGAGCTGAAGAACATCCGCCTGCGGCTGGAGGAGTGCGAGCACCGGCTCGTGAGCCGCATCCAGTCCCCGAGCAGCGCCCGAGCAGATGGTGACACCATCCAGGAAAATGCCATCCGCATGGCAGAGCAGGAGGTCAGGCCTGCTGCTGGGAGTTGGGCAGGGGAGGGCTGAGATGGACACAAAAATAGCTGCAGCTCCTCTGCGTGGGCGAAGGGTGCGGGGTTTGAGGGAATCTCGCTGCGCAGAAGGCAGCGGGAAACCTCAGCAGGTGGGCTGCCTGCTTCATTTCCTAGCAGCTCCTTTGCCAAGGGCAATCCTGCCTTTTCCCTGCCTGTTTGGGCTCTCCTTTCATGTTGTCTCCCTCCCTCTGCAGCGTATGCAGGAGGATCTGCAGCAGCTGCAGTCAGAGCTCCGGGTTGTGTCTGAGAGGTGCTACAGCTTCCTGGACAAAGCTCCTGCAGGGCCCAGCACGCCCCACCTGCGCTCAGAGCTGGACTTGGTGGTGAACAAGATGGAGCAGACACATGGGCTGTCTTCCATCTACCTAGAAAAGTGAGTTGGGATGTGCCTCTGCTCCCAAACACCCTTTTGAGTGTTCCCAGTTCACTACAGGCCTTATTCTGTCCACCCCTTGTGGTGGGTGTAACTGAATCCATCCCCCTGCAGCACGTGGTGCAGGCTCCAGATCTCTGCCCCATCTGGGGTGTCATTGTGTTCTGTTTGGTTTGCCAGGTTGAAGACGGTTGACATCATTATCCGCAACACCCAAGGAGCTGAATCCCTGGTCAAAGGCTACGAGGTGAAGCTGAGCCAGGAGGAGGCTGTTGCTGCTGACCTGGCAGCCATTCAGACTCACAGGACAGCCTTGCAGGTTGGTGCTGTTGGTCTGTCAAGCAGCGTCCTCCACTTTTTTCTGTTGAATTTGGACTGTGGGACATTTTTCTTGCCTTCATACATTTAAGAGGGTTTTGTGCTGCTGATGTGAGAGCTTTGATTGCTTTGTGAGTGTAGAGGAGGTGCTGTGGCTTGTGCTCCGTCTGCTGCTGTAGGACAGGGACCAATCTGTAGGACAGGGCCTGCACCAGTCTGACCTGGGAGTATGTTCCCCTTCATTCTACACCTCCCAGTTCTTCGCAGGTTAAGAAGAGTGGGAAAATAAACCCATTAACCCCTTCCCAGCTGTGTTACCTCTGGCTGGGAGGCCATCTCTGGCTTGGTCCCTTCTGCTTTCAGTGTCACTGACCCGCTGCTGTCTCCTTTTGCAGCAATGGCTCGGGGAGGTGAAGGACAAGGGCTCCGTGTTCTCCACGCTGGAGGAGGAGATGGCAAAGGCGAAGGAGGTGGGGGAGCAGCTGTTCAGGCTGAGGCAGGAGCGCAGCATCGACCTGGAGCGCTTCCAGGAGAAGGGCAGCCAGCTGTGGGATCGCTGGCAGCGAGTCTGCGCCCAGATCGAGACCCGGTGAGACACCTCTTGCCTCCTCTCCCAGATTCACTCTCACCCCTCAGCTGGGAGCTTGGGTCAGGCTTGGTGGTGGTGAAATTTTTCTGGCTGGGATTCCCATGGTGGCGTTTCACCCCCTCCTCTTACCTGTCGTGGTTTTCTCTCAGCCACACGGAGCTGGAGAGCATCCAGGAGGTGCTGAGTGATTACCGGCAGTGCCACAGCGCCCTGATCCAGTGGATTGAGGAGATCACAGCCCAGCAGGAGCTGATGAAGCCTGGCCAGGCTGAGGACAGCCGGGTGCTGTCGGAGCAGCTCAGCCAGCAAACGGTGAGGCAGGACCTCGTGATGTCTCCTTGCTGCCGTGACCGTGTCACTTCTTTTCATTTCTGAGCTTGGAAATATGAGAAGCAGCAGGGAAGAGGCTGCAGGCCTGAGCTGGGTGTCTGGGAAGTGGGGAACTCTGCTTAGCTCGAGGTTCAGATGAGGTCTTGCATGAAAAATTGGAGTGTAAAGATTTTACCCAAAAGTGCAGGGATGTGAACCAGAATTCTGCTCACGTCCCCATGGCTGCTGTCATAGAATCCTAGAAAGGTTGGGTTGGAAGTGATCTCCAAGATCATCTTGTTTCCATCCTCCTGCCACGGGCAGGGACACCTTCCACTAGACCAGATTGCTCCAAGCCCTGTCCAACCTGGCCTTGAACACTTCCAGGGCTGGGACATCCACAGCTTTTCTGGGCAACAACTCAGCTAATCTGTTCTGACAACCATTTTTACTTTGAATTTCCTTGAAGGCTTTGGCTGCAGAAATTGAGAAAAATCAAGCCAAGCTGGACCAGTGTCAGAAATTCTCCCAGCAGTACTCAGCAGCTGTCAAGGTACAGTTCCTGGCTAGGGTGGGCTGGGCAGGAGCAGCCCTGGCAGAGTTTGCAGATCTCAGAAGCTCCACATGTCCCCACCTTTGCAGGACTATGAGCTGCAGCTGATGACCTACAGGGCCTTCGTGGAGTCACAGCAGAAGTCCCCCATGAAGCGCCGGCGGATGCTCTCCTCCTCAGATGCCATCACCCAGGAGGTAGGAACCCACCTAAGCTCAGCAGGGGGAAATTTCAGGGGGGGTCCTTCCACGCCCAGCAAAACCACCCAGCAGCCTCTGTGAAATGAGCTCCTTCCTGCTGAACTCTCTTGTATAAATAAAGTTTCCACCCTCGCTGTTTTTTCCAATAGCCAGAGAGGATGGCTTAGTGCCCTAAGCACCAGGTATGCCATACCTTGACTCCTGGGAACCCCTGGGTCAAATCCAGCGGGGTCGGCTCAGCCCTTCAGCCTTGCGAGGTAAATAACCAGAGCACCATGCAGTGTTGCTGTGTGTGCATCTTTGGGATGAGAACCTTTTAGGGACCCTAAAAGAGGTCCTGTCTGCTCTGTGTGGATATTAAAGATCCCGGTAGCCCTCTGTAAGAGTTGAGCATCCGCCCCAGTGTCCGTGGCCAGAGTGTCCCCTCGCTCCAGTGTCGTGCAGCATGCCTTGTGTGGCCACCACCCTCCCCAGCAGACTTGCTGCGTTCCATTGGTGCCATCCCGGCTCTGCCAGGTGCCTTGTGGGGGTTCCCAAGCCAGAGGTGCCTCATCCATGTCATGCACTGTGAAGGATGACGCTCGGGATCCGCCAGCAGGACTGATGCACCCCCTTTTCCCTCTCTTTTCCCCCCCCTTGGCAGTTCATGGATTTGAGGACTCGCTACACAGCCCTGGTGACTCTGACCACCCAGCACGTGAAGTACATCAGCGACGCGCTGCGGAGGCTGGAGGAGGAGGAGGTGAGGGCGTGGGACACACCTGGACTCTGCCCCCACATCCCTCCCATCCCCAAGGATGCTGCTCCGTGCTGAGGGCACATCCTGGGTGCTGCTCCCCCTCTTGACGTGGTTGTCTCATCCTCCCTCCTCTGTTTGCAGAAAGTGGTGGAGGAGGAAAAGCAGGAGCACGTGGACAAGGTGAAGGAGCTGCTGGGCTGGGCCCTGGGCTTGAAGCAGAGTGTGCAGGGCAGGACAGCTGCTGCTGGGAGTAGAGAGCTGGGAGACATTGAGAAATCCATCTCGGAGCAGCAGGTAAAGCAGGGCTGACACCAGACCCTGAGGTTTAACTTCTGCTCTTTTTTCACAGCTGCATTAAGCTGCTTTCTATCTTTTTTACATTTTTTTCCAGGCCCTGAATGAGGAGCTGACTGCGAAGAAGGAGCAGGTCTCTGAGGCCATCAAAACTTCCCAAATCTTCCTGGCAAAACACAGCCACAAGTGAGTGGGACCCAGGGAGAGAACAGGGGCTGGAGATGAGATTCCTTAGAGCTGGTGGATCCATGGGATCCAGTGCCTGACTCCAGTTAAAAACAATGAGCTGCACACAACAGTTGTCTTCTTTATTGTCTGCAATGAGATCTGTGAAATGTACCACCCATTTATGCTGTGTGACAATATTAATCCTCTTTAGCTGAGATGCAGCCCCATATATTTGGGGATTGGATTGTTAAAATGCAGGTCAGTCATCCTGGCAGGTTCTAGCTGAGCAGGGCAGGGAGAGGAAGGGGCTCATGGTACCTTTGGCCTTTTCCTGTGCTTGGAAGGATGTGGTAATTCTGTGGAGCTGGTTTGGGCAGTATCCTGAGAGATTTCCCCTTCCCCTTGCAGGCTTTCCCAACCAGAAAAGGACCAGATTTCTGCTCAGATTGGTGCTCTGAAAGAAACCTACCAGGCTCTCTGCAGCAACTCCACGGAGCAGCTCCAGCAGCTCCAGAGCCAGCTGGCTCAGGAGACAGAGCACAAGGTACTGCTCCCTGCTCAGCCCTGTTCACTCCTCACCTTCCCTCCTCAGGGTGTGGAAAAGATTTCATTTTGTTGTGTGTCTCGTGGCCACTGGCCACTCACAGCCTCTTGCACGTGGTTGCCCTCCTTTCTCTCCTATTCATGGTCACCCAAAGCATCTGGTGGTGCCTGGAGGCCAAGCAGGAGCTGTTTTCCTGCTGCCTTCCAGGTCCATGGGAGAATTGTCCTTTGGCTGCCATCAGGGCTCTGCCCTCTGCACGAGACTGGTTTGTGCTTGGTGAGCAGGGTGGCAGATGGAATTCTGCCCTGGAAACGTCCCCTTGAGGGAAATCTGTGTCCTCTGAGTGCTGTAACCTCAGAGGGCTCAATCCCACAGGCTGCCTTGCGGGCAGGGGGTGCAGGAAGGTGGGACTCACGTGGCCTCAGGGTCTGGCCAAGGGGTTTTTCTGTTTTTCCCAGCGGTGGCTGAACCAAGCAGCTCTTCCTTGTGGAAGGCCATTACATTATCCAGCCCCTCAGCTGACCTGGGAGACCTTCAGGACCCCATTCCCTGTTCATATCCACCAGGCCCCATCCTTGTAGGGAGGGCTGGAAGCGCATCCTTATTGCCTCTGTTACGAGCTGTCATTCACAGATTTACGTGTGCGTGTTCTCTAAGTGTATATTCATGTGTCAATGGATATTTTTGTGTGTTTGCTTGCTGGCTCCCTGTACCCTGAAGCAACAGCCCGCTCACGTCTGGCTGTGAGACGCAGGTTTTGGCTCTCAGGTCTGTGAGTGAGGCCCTGTTCAAGCCACTCATGGGGAGAAGGTGGCAGAGCTGCTTTTTTTGAGATCTGCCTGCCCAGCTTTCACCTAAATATGTAGTGTTTTGCTCCAAACTGGACTTTACAGCACATTCCAGGTATTGCAGAACAGGAAATGATTTATTTTATTGCAAGCCTGTTAGCCCTTGTGCTGGCAGCAGAAAGGTGAACAAATAATTTTGTTAAGCCATCACAGATTTGGTGCAGCCTCCCTGTGGAATGGATGCTTTTTGAAGATGATTTTAGAGCAAAGCCTTCTCCAGGGCTTGTCAAGCTGTTTTGGTACAGCACGAGGCTGCTTTGGGGCTGGAACAGTTTTCACTCACGGGCTCGATGAAGCCCAGGCAGCAAAACAAGAGATGGCAGTGGGGCTTCACCTTAAATCCCCGTCTGCAAAACCATCCCTGTGGCTCTGCTGCGGAGCCGTTGCTTCACTGTAGAGGGAGCATGAAGAACTCTTTAACATTTGCTTGCTGGAAACATCCAACTGTCAGAAAGAAGTTACAAAAGATCAAAAAATGCAAAGCAGAGCGCGCTAAATTGAGCATGATGTGTCCCTGTATGGTTTGTGTTTCATGTCAACTGTTTTTAAGATTAACTGACATCCTTGCTTACAAGTTTAACTAACCCCCCTGGGATTTAAACAAACAAAACACACAAAAGGGAAAGAGGACGGACCTGTGTGTGGGGTTCTTTTTGCAAAACAAAAAACAGTCGCATGCTGGACGCTAACCCCAAGCTTTACACTGTGTGTGATACGGCTGAACTGCTCCATAAGGCTCTGTCTTTAACTGCTCAAGGCACACCCTGCAAGTCGGTAAGTAAAAGCCTTTTACTCTCCTCCCTCCCATCCATCTTCTTTTTTATCTTTCTCTTTTGTTTCCCCCCCTTTCCCTTTTCTCTGTCTTTCCACGGCTCGTTCATCTCTGAGTATGCACGTCAGGGTCTGGTGATGGTGGTGGAGAGCTTAGGCTGTTCCAGAAGGTTCCTCCTGTCCCCACAGCAGGGTGTTGGGATGCAAAAGGAATTCACTCCATAGTCCTGATTCCCTCCTTGCTATCCCCACAAAAATCTTGGGGTGCTTGGGCCAGCCTTGTACCCAGCCAGTGGCACTGGGAGAAACCCAAATGTCCAAAGAGCTTTTGAACAAAGACGCTTTATCACCTAAATTATTCTCCTCCCTGTGAGGGTTACAGCAAGAAAAGCCCCTCCAAAAACCACCACAGTAGTTGGTGTGGTCCCAGTCTGTCACTGTTCCCATGCTGGAACCTCCAGTGTGTTCCATTTCTCCCCTGGCCTTGTTTAGGAGCAATTTGGAGGTGCTGGAGTGGGCAGAGCAGGGGCCATGGGGTCATGGTCATGTCCTGCTCCTGCCCTGGTGCATGGCTGGGAGTTGCTCCATGGCACTGGAGCTCTGTGGTGTTCCCCACCCATCCTGGCACTTGGGACTTGCTTGGGAAGTGCAGGATTTTCAGCATGGCAGGAATCAGCATGGAGGCTGTGCTGGGAAAAATTCCTCTTTACCCCAAAGTGGGTGGTTTTGGGGGGGGTGGTTTCTTCCCCATGAGTGCACAGTGGGATTTGTGTTGTCTTTACTTTTTAAAGCTGGAGTCGTTGAAGGGCTTTGTTGTGCTTGTTGGTCTCCTGCTCTCTTTTCTGTGGAGCATTAGGAATGATTCTGAGTTTTGGTGCTTGCTGCTTTGCTGCATTACTGCTGGTGGACATTGGAAGCATCTTGGTGCTGCCCTGGTGATGGACTAGACTTCAAACACTTTAGGACTTCCTAGCCTGTTTGGGGATTTTAAGTTTGTTTCTTTTGTTGGTTTTTTTTTTTTGTTTGTTTGTTTGTTTTTTGTTTTTTTTTAACTAAGGCCTCCCTGAAACTCATGCAATGAGTGCTGGAAATGCTGGATTCTGATTTAATTCTTTTCCTTCTCTTTCTGTTCCAGGGCAGCGAAGCCGTGGCAGGAGTGATCGATCTTGGCACGGTAGAAATATTCCCTGTCTTTGGTGCCATGCAGAGAGGTCTTATAGATCAGGACACAGGCCTGGTCCTCCTGGAGGCCCAGGTGATCTCCTCTGACTTAGTTGTCCCAGAGACCAGTGAGAAGCTCTCCTTGGAGAAAGCTCTGGCAAGAAACATCATTGATCTCAGGGCATTCCAGGTGCTGCAGGAATTGAAGGATGCTCTCCAGCAGGTGGAAGAAGTCAGATGTGAAGGGAGGCAGCTCCTCCCCGTCGTCGCTGCCATAGAAGAGGGGAGGATCAGTGAGAGTGTTGGCCTGAAGATTCTTGAGGCTGAGCTCGTCACTGGGGGCTTTAAATTCCAGCAGGGCAGAATCAGCATGGAGACAGCAGTGCAAGAAAATCTCCTTCCCCTCCAGCTTCACTCCAGGCTCCTGTCTCACCTGGAAGGTGGCAAGGATTTGATTGACCCCAACACTGCTGAGAAAATCAGTCTCCCCGAGCTCATGGACAGGTGCATCATCCACCAAGAGACTGGGCTGAGGCTGCTCCCAGTCAAGCAGCTGGCGGGTGGGATGGTGAGCTTGAGGTCAGGCAGAGAGGTCAGCATCTTCCGTGCAGTCCAGGAGGGGCTGATAGACAGGCAGGTGACCATCAGGTTGCTGGAAGCCCACCTCTTTGCTGGTGGCATTGTTGACCCAAGGACGGGACACAGGCTGACCGTGGATGAGGCTGTCAGGCATAATTTGATTGACCAGGATTTGGCCTGCACGCTTCTGATCCGGCAGCTCCAGACGGGTGGGATCGTGGACACCACCACAGGAGAGAGGCTGACCATGGATGAAGCCCTAAGGAAGGGGTTGGTAGCTCCAAGGATTGCACTGCTGGTCCTGGAATCCCTGTGGTCCTTCATGGGGCTGCTGTGGCCAGAGACGGGGGAGATCATCCCTGTTGCAGATGCTTTGGAGCAGGGGGTCCTCTCCACAGAGTTGATTGAGGAGGTTCTCAGCAAGAGGAAGCTCCTTCAGGCTGTTTTTATACCGGAAACCAAAGAGGTAGTGTCCTGGCAGAAGGCAGTGGAACAGGGCATCCTGGAGAGAGAGGTGGTGAAGAAACTGAAATCAACAGCCATGCCTGATGTCCTGGCCAGCATGCAGCTCGCTGGATCTCCAAGTAGGAGCAGGCACGGCCAGAGCTCCCCTGGAAGGAGCCCCACGGGTCACGAGGAGCCTCTGTTAAGGAGCGACGACGAAAGGCTGATGTTCCACTTGATGACCCACAGCTACATCAACATCCACGATGGCCAGAAGGTGCTCTTAGTGGATGCAGAGTTGAACAATCTCACTAAAGCTCTCATCCAAAGCCAGGAAAATGGATCCTGTGCACAGGTGTTGGAAGGCTTTGAGGAGACAGGGGCAGACGCAGCTCTTGAAAGTGACCCTTGCAATGGTTTGGCTGTGCAGCAGCTTGAGCTTCAATTTGCTCCTTCAAAAGGTGAAAGTGAGGAGATCCTACCACCCAGAACTGCTTTGGAGAATGGGGAGGTGGTGGTGGGACCTCAAAGTCTCCTCTTGGAGGATGCAGAGGATTTCGTGCATGTGGAAGAGCAGGAACTGATTTCCCCTGAACAGGAGACTATCAGGAGTGAAACTGATGCTGAATTTGGAAAAGGACAGGTCACTTTTACAACCAAGGATAAACATCAGGTAAAATTATTGATGCCAGAACCTCCCAGTGACCTTGATAGTGGATTAATCAGAGAAACAGAGGAAATGATGATTGAGGCAGAAGAAGAGTCCAAGCCTCCTACAGTAGATGGAGTGGAAGGTCCTGAATATCAGAAGAGGGCATTGGAAAGTGGGGCTGTGGTTGTGAAAAGTGAAATCTGCATAACAATGGATGTTCCAGAAAGTAGAGACAGACTGAAAATTGTGGCAGAGAGGTCTCAGGATGTGAGGGAACCTGAACGAGGGGCAGAAGATGCTAGAGAGATTTATTTGCTGAAGGAGGGAACAGTTGAAAATGGTGTGCTGGGAGGAGAGGAGGTTGTGCTCCCTGCACGTGGGGAGGCAGCGCCAGCAGAGAGGCAAAGCAAGGACATGGAAACTGTGTTGAAAGTGGAAGAAGGAGAGCAGGAAGAAGTGTTGGGTGATGAGGGCATTGAGGAACCATCCCTGCCAGACTCTGAGGAAGCAGAGGACACTTTGGAAAAGCTCCTGATGCAGCTCCAAAGCGGTGGCATCACCCATGAGCAGACGGGCAGGACGCTGCTGCTGGATGAGGCGGTGGCCTCTGGAGTGGTGTCTGGCCACACGGCCGTGAAACTCATGGAGAGGATGAAGATGTTCAGTGGCTTTTTTGACTCTCAGGTGTGTGAATCCTTGACCACCAAGGACGTGATTGAAGAAGGTCTGATGGATGAGAACCTGCTCCAGAAGGTCCTCACTTCTGACAAAGCCATAAGTGGTGTCCTTGACCCAGGCAACAACTTTGTCTACTCCATCAAGGATGCTGCTGCTGTTGGCCTTCTGGACAAGGAGACAGCGATGAGGATCTTGGAAGGGCAGGTGGTTACTGGGGGAATTGTTGACTTGAAACGTGGCAAAAAAGTGTCGGTGACTTTGGCTTCAAATCTGGGCCTCATAGAGCCAACGAGTCAGACAGAGCTGGTCAAGCTGGAGAAGGCTTCCAAGGGGAAAGGCACTGATGAGGTGACCAGGCAGAAGCTCATTAATTTACAGGCTGAGACGAGTGGAATTGTGGATCCTGAAAGCAAACGGCCTCTGACTGTGGCGGAGTCTGTTGAAAAAGGGCTCCTGGAGAAGGAAAAAGCTTTTCAGCTCTTGACCAAGCAGGTTGCTGATGGAGGAATCATCCATCACGTATCTGGGATGAGGCTTTCGGTGGACAACGCGATGAAACACGGTTTGATCAATCCAGACCTGTGCAAGGAGCTCAGGAAAGCTGAAAGTGTGGTCCTGCAGGACTTTGTCCATCCAGCTACAAAGGAGAAGCTGCCCTTGCCCCAGGCAGTGTCACTGGGGCTCATTAGCCCAGAATTCCAGAGGAAAGTGCAGGAAATCCAGGCTGAGAGCGGAAGCATTCTTGATCCAGCTTCTGGCCAGCGACTGGCGCTGAGTCAGGCAGTGCAGGAGGGCTTGGTGCCCCAGCAGGTGGTGGAGAAAGTCCTGTCATCTTCAGAAATGAGAGAAGGAATTGTAGACCCCGAGACCTGCATGATCGTTCCCTACTCGGAGTTCCTGAAGAAGTGTAAAATCGATATCGAATCCGGCCAGAGGTACCTGGAGGTCCATCCCTTCCAGGCCATCAAGGATGAGGTGACAGGGACCAAGCTGCCGTGTGCTGAGGCGGTGAGGCTGGGCAAGGTGGACCCTCTGCCCACCCTGAGGCTGCTGCAGGCACAGGCAGACAGTGGAGGGGTGGTGGAGGGCACTGTCAGCAAGAGGCTGTCCCTGAGGGCAGCTGTGGAACAGGGGATGCTGGATGAGGCCATGGCCAAAGTCATCGCCACCAACCAGCTCAGGACTGGGGGAATTGTTGATACCCCTGGTGGGAAAAGGCTGACTGTGAAGGAAGCTGTTGGAAGAGGATTAATTAGCCAAAAATTAGCTGCTGGTCTTCGGGATGTGCAAATATCCAAAGAGAAAGTTGGTTCTGAGGTCTTCAAAGTAGAAAAAATGCAGCTTTCACAGGAAAAAATAGAAAAACTATCTCCAAAAGAGGAAGGTGTCATCCTCCCTGCCAGACCTGCCAGGCCTGATGGTGCTGAGCCCAAAGCTCAACCTGAAGCTGTGAGCTATGACACAGCTCAGAGTGCAGCTGCTGCCACTGAGAAATCCCCCAAAGCACGGACAGAGAGGAAATTAAAACCCCAGGAAGCTTCAGAGGGTGGTGTCCATGCCCAAGATGAACATCATCATCATCACCCCCAGGCAAAGGCTGAGGTGACTCCAGAGCTCCCCTCAGTGTTGGGGACAGGGTCTCTCCCTGAAGAGGCAGTGGTGGCAGGGGCTGTGGAAAAAGGGATCCCAAAAGGCAGCTCCCAAGTGAGAGCAGCCCGGGGCAAGGAATTGAGGGAAGAAGTGGATGCAGGGACAGAGAAAGTAGAGAGACTGGGCTTGGAGAAGGAGCAGTTGTTCTTGGGCACAGAGGTGCTTCACAGGGAGGAGGATGGTGAGGAGAGGAGGAGGAGCAAAGAGTTTGTAAGTGCAGAGGGAGTTGTGGCAGGTGGAGAAGGTGCAGTGGTGAGTTCTGGGCAAGGAGAGAGAGTGACCAGTGTGGTCCAGGAGACAGCAGCAGCCCTGAGGGAATCTGTGAGTGTAGGCCCAGCAAAGGGAGGAATGGGTCCTGCAGAGTCTGGAGAACCCCCTGAGGTTGGTGCTCCTGTGGGAGATAAGCTTGCAGGGAAAAAAGCTGTCAAACACACAGAAAGAGAAACCTCTCACACAGAAGGTCCCGTTGATCTGGAAAAAACAAGTGAAACTGAGCTAAAACCTACCCAGAAAAAGAAAAGCAAGAAAAAGAAAGCAAAGCAGGGCAGCATTCCAGGAGACAGCACTCAGCCAGAGAAACCTGCAGAAAAGCAGCTCCTTCCTTCTCTGGTTTCCCATGAAATTCCAAGGAAAAAGGGTGAGGAGGAGCACTTTGTCTCCAGGGTGCCAGAGCCAAAACATGAATCCAGCATCGAGACTGCTGCTGGGTTGGCACGAGACACAGCCAAGCACAAGGGTGGAAAAGGAAAGAAAACAATTCCTGGGAAGGATACAGAAACTCCCAGAGAGGATCAGGTGTTCCCTGCACCCCCCGAGCACGGGGAAGCTCGAGAGGTGGTGAAAGGTGGGACCAAGGATGGTCAGGATTCCTTGATGGCCCTGAGTCTGGAGGAAAGGATGGCTCAGGAAGACACCAGGGTGGCAACCACCCAGGATGTGTCCAGCACAGCCACCGTGGCACAGGAACTGCCTCATGATTTAATTATCAGAGAGGAACCCACAGAAGTTCAGGAATCCTCCGCAGTCCTGGAGCTTGGAGAGGAGAAACAGCACGAGCAAAGAGCTGAGCTCAGAGCAGACCAAGGAGGTGCCCCTGCTCCCCCAAAATCCCAAGAAGAACCCTCCCAGGAGAGGAGCAAGCAGCCAGGTCCAGGTGATCGGGGTTTGCTCTTACCTGTGATCGTGGAGGGGGAGCTGCTGGAAACCTCGAGGGAGTCCACCAGACCAGCCCAGGTCAGTGAATATTTTTGCTATTTTGGCAATTTTTCTGAGCTATTTGTGAATGTTTGGTGCTAAATCTGTCTGAGATCCTCGGTACAGAGGGCAGCTGAAGCTTGAGGAGTGGATTTGGCAAAGGAGCTGGTGATGTACAACTGGAAACATTCAGGGCTTAGTTGTGGCTCCTTTTGCTGGAGCATTACTGCTAAATGACTAACAAGTAAAACTCTTTTTTATGGCACTTTTGCTGCAACACCAAGAGATCTCTTGCCATTTATAAGCTTATGTTGGAAAAAGAACCATGTGTTTTATTTCTCCTGTAGTAAATCTTGTAGATAAGGCTGGCAAGTGGCAAGTCCGTGAGCGGGAACGTTATTAACAAATTTCTCCTTTGGAAAAAAAAAAATTATATAACACTTTATCTCCTTTTCTGCCTAAGTTTGAAGCTTTGATTTCCTGTCTGATTCTGCAGATCAAGTTCAGCAAGAAGATGTGTCTGGAGCACGACCAGAGGCTGATATCTTATCTCTCCATGCTCCGAGACATCGAGATGAGAATCAAACGGGTGCAGCCAGTGGAGCAGAATTTGGCAGCCCTGCACGACCTGAGGCAGCAAGCAGAGGTGAGTGAGGCTGGCCCAGGCTTGGCTGGTGTTAGACAGAGCTTTCCCCCCTCTCCCCAGCTTCCTGCACAGCCCTTGCACCCCTCCCTGCTTCTGGGAGTTTTGTCTCAGGTTTAACAGGCTTTTATATCAAACCTCATCTGATCCATCCTCCCTTCCCAGACAGCAGCCTGAGCTTGGCTGACATGAATTTTACAGCCTGGAGAAAGGCAGGAGAGTGCTGGCAGCTGAGCAGGGCTGGAGGGTGGGATGAATTTTTCTTGACTGAGTGTTTGGAGCTGCCTCTCCAAAAGCCCTGCTGGGTTTTGGCAGCAGGGGAGGTGAAGTCACCCTGTCGTAGACGTAACGATTCTGTCTTTGTCTCAGGCTCTGGGTGCTGAGCTGCAGGAGCTGAGCTTCTCAGTGAATCAGGAGCTGGATGCTGTACAGAGGATTGTGGCCAACCCCCCTGAAGAAGTCCCTGAGCAGTTACTGAAGGCTTTGGAGAAGGATGCCAAGAACCTCCAGAAGTCTCTGAGCTCTGCAAGTGAAGTTCTGCAGTCCCGGCTGCAAAACCTTCGTGGGGCAGCAGAAGCTGAAAAGGTAGAGCTGGCAACTGCCCCCCTGCTGCCCCACCAGCTTCCTAAAATCCCTCCTTTAAACAATGAATTTTTGCTTTTAAGGCTAAAATCCTGGCCCACCACGAGACCCTTCAGGGCAAGCTGCAGGAGCTGCTGAGCTGGGTCTCTGGCACCACGGAGTCTCTGGATGACAGTGATTTCCAGCAGGCCACTGATGCCAACAAATTGAGTCACTGCCTGCAGCACTACAAGGTAACCATGGCAATGCCCCTAATCCTGCAGCCTGATGAACCTGCTGCCCTCTGCACAGAGGAGAAGCTTTTAATCCTGCTTCTCTCCCACAGCCTAGCAAGGGTTTGCCCTTAGCTTGTGCTGCAGCAGGAGCTGCTGTGGTGGGTGGTCTCCAAAGTCACTTGTTTCCATAATGCACAGCCTGGTTTTGTTGTTTGAACATGCTCCTGTGCAAGGGTGTGGTGGTGGCTGAGTGACCTGGGGAGATTCCTGTCAGGCTGTTGAGGAGAGAGCTGCATCCTCTGGGAAGCTGCTCCATCACATCTGCCCTGGTCTCCATCACCTGTACGAGGAGCCCAGTCTCCTTATCTATCTTCTAGCAATAAAGATTATTTCCAAGCTTGGTGGTGGCATCTTGGCATGGAAATCAGGGGATTGAAGGCTTTGAGAGCTGGTGGTGGCACATGGAGTCACTGTGGCCAGGTCTGGGTCATCTTCAGATCCAAAGGCAGCCCTACAAATATCCCAAAACCTCTTGGTGAGGTGTCTCCAGCACCTGGTGCAGCGGGAAGTTGGAAAATCCTTGTGGTGAGACACTCTCACCCCCATGCTGAGTGCTGTTCTGGGAGAGTTTGGTGTTTCTGGAATACATTTCCTGTGGCACCTGCAGATGGGAAGCAGTGCAGCACAGCCCTGGCTGCAGGGTCATTTTAGCTGTTTTTCTCTCCCTTTTAGGAGCTGAAGGAGCCCCTTGCTGACATCAAGGCTGAGCTGGACGCCACTGCCTTCGACATCCAGTTCCTCATCTCGGAGCACGCCCAGGATTTAACCCCCCAGCAGAGCAGGCAGCTGCTGAGGCTGCTCAATGAGCTGCAGAAAGCCTTCAGGGACCTGTCAGAGCGTGTGACAGCACGGCTGGAGGTGCTGCAGGTCTGTCTCCAGCAAGTGGAGCAGACGGAGCAGGTGAAGGTTGTGAGACATCTCCTCCCTGGCTGCCCTTTGCTCGCTGAAATGCTTCCCAGCCACAGGAACAGGAGCTGAGGCACCTCAGATTTGGGATTTCCCCTGCATGCCACTCCCAGTTCAGGAGTTCTCACTGCACATCATGAGCTTCCTCTGAAAGTCTTTCTTCTTCCTACCAGGCAGAAGGTTGCTTTGCTCCCAAAACACGGAGCCCTGCCGAGGTCTGGGTAGCAGTTCTCTGCTAGATATGGAATTCTTTGGGGTTGGGTGGAATAAACCCTGTAATCACCCCCAAAATCTCTGTGCAGAGGGGCCACCACAGACACCCAGCAGTTTTATTTCCACTGCACACATCAGGCATTGCTGTCCCAGGGAAACAGCTGGCAAGGACAAAAACAAGTCCTCAAATCTCTGCTGCACTGCTGCAGCACCCACCACTGCATGGATCCTCTCATCCAGGACAGGATTAATGTGTTTTTTTATTAACAATTGCTCTCTGTAACTCTTGCCTGTCCTCTCTGGAGTGTGTGTGTGTATTAACCAGTTTGCTTTGCCTTTTCAGATTGAGTGTGCGCCCATCCTAACCCAGGAAGAACTCGCTTTGCAGCTGAAGAGCTCTTAAGAAGGCTCTTTCAATTTGCTTCTGTTGTTTTATCTTATGACTGGGGAGAAACAGGCACAGTGTTTTGCACAAGTTTGTACATCACCTTGCTGAAATGCCCAGTGAAAAACTCAAAAACCTCTTATGCCCCCTGGCAGAGGGGGACACAGGGACTCTCAGGTCACATCATGCTCAATTGCTCAAACAGGCGCTTCTGTGTTGTGCTCTGGCAGCAAAAAGAGGAGCTGGATCAGCTACAGAAACACTTTCCCTCTCCAGGGCTCCCTTTCCAACCCCTAATCATTTAAAAAAACCTTTATTTGGGGCTGTCTGGGGCTCCACAGTGGCACTGCCTGACCCAGGTCGTTGTTGCCTCTCACTCAGTGAGTTTCTGCTGCTGTTTTAATGTTTGTAAGGTGGAATGGAAAAGGCACAGAAACTCGTGGCTGAGTTTTCCTGGGAGAGCAGTGCAGCTCAACAGGCTCCTCAGAGAGAAACCTCCCATGGTGACAAAGCTGCCACCAGCTCAGCAGGGATGTGGCACCTGCTGCTGGACAGGGAGCACCTGGAGAGCCACAAAGTTTTCTGTGCTGCATCCTCCCCTCCAGGAGCTGCTCCAGCTGTAACCTCACCTTGCCTTTCAGCAGCCTGAGAGGAGGTGCAGGGCTGGAACTGACTGTCCCCTGTCCCCTTGTCCCCTTTCCTGTGCCTGCAGACACTGCAGGAGCAACAGGCAGCCCAGGCACAGAGCCTGGCAGAGCTGAGCCACTGGCTGGGCCAGGCAGAGGACACCTTGGCAGAGCAGCAGAGAGCAGAAGGAGACCTGCCTGCCTTGCAGCAGAGGCAAAGCGATGTTAAGGTCAGTGATAATTAAAATTTGGGGGGGAGAGGTGGAGAGATTTCACCTTGGGAGTGGCCACAGCCTCATGGTGTCACCCACCCAGGAGCTGCAGAGGAGCATGCACAGCAGAGCCGCCTCCTTTGCTGGTGTCCTGAAGAGCACAGAGCAGTTTTTGGAGGAGAACAAGGCCAAGCTGGAGCCAGGGGAGCTGGCAGCACTGCAGCAGGACCTGCAGCGTGCCAAGGAGCAGTACCAGTCCCTGCAGGAGAGGACAGAGGTGGCCCAGAAGGAGCTGGAGAGTGCTGTGAGTGCTGCAGTGCAGCAGGAGACTGAGAAGGTAACGTGCCAGGAGCTGTAGAGCCTCCAGGCTTTGCTTGAGGGAGACTCTGAGGTCCTGGAAGCCCATCTGGGTGATGCCGCACAGAACAATTTGTGGTTCCTTCCTGGGTGTTCCCTGGGCTAGGTTTCCCCCAGATATTTCCATCCTGTAATGCCTTGGGAGTTGCAGCCAGGGATGAGCTGGTTGTGGAGGGAATGGGGGAGGAAAAGGTCCCTTACTCTGCCTTTGGGGTGACCCTTAATGGATGAGGATTGTCAATCACATCCCAGCCCTTTTGGGGTGGGGGCCCTGGATTGTATCAGGATGGGAAATTCAATCTAGCAGCAAGGCTGAGATTTTCACAGCTTCTCTGCAGCTTCCAGAGAGCCACAAAGGGTCTGGGGGTGTCTCAGGCATTTGCTGAGTCTGAGAAACTCCTCAGGGTTTTTTTTTTTTTTTCTTCTTCTGCTGATTTTTGTCTCCCTCCCCCGTATAGCAGTTTGCTGAACATGCAAGAACTGGGTCATTCTTATCTGGAGCCCTTGTGCTTTCAGGTGAAAGCTGCCAAAGAGCTGGAGGAGAACAGCAATAAGATTGATTCCCTTTTGAACTGGGTGGCATCTCTGGAGCAGAAGGGAGGGGTCCCAGAGTACAGACCACACCCTGTCAATCAAGGCACAGGGACACAAGCAGGAAAAAGCACTGGGGATGTCCCTGATGGCCACACTGTGGGAGCAGACAGTGCTGCTGAGAGCCTGGACGAGCAGTATGAGAGGCTGAAGGTCAGCATTGACACCTTGTCCCACCCAAAGCCTCCTGCCCCACGCCCTGACCCTGCTGCTAGATGGGT
Organism: Peucedramus taeniatus; assembly: GCA_013400575.1. Classification (NCBI taxonomy): domain Eukaryota; kingdom Metazoa; phylum Chordata; class Aves; order Passeriformes; family Fringillidae; genus Peucedramus; species Peucedramus taeniatus. Next base: position 85,695 of record WBNO01003411.1, on the reverse strand, counting down.
CTGAAACATGGGATTCTCCATGTGGGAGGTTCAGAAAGGCCCTGCCCAGCTTCCTGCAGGAGATGCAGAATGTGTGGTGGGTGTGTGCCATGGCAAGGTGTAATCAAGGTCCAGAAGTTGCCCATGATGGCCACAGAAGGGGTGACACTGCAGGGCAGAACTCCTGTAGCCCAACCTGGGACGTTCCCAGTTTTCCCCACCCTGCTGGTGCTTTGTCACGGAATCATGAAAAGGTTTGGTTTGGAAAGGACCTTAAAGATCATCCCGTTCCACTCCCACCTTCCACTAAACCAGGCTGCTCCACTCTGGCCTTGAACCCTTCCAGGCATATCCCAGCCCCAACTGCTGGGGACACAGAGGCTCTGTCACGCACACGGTGGGCGGAGACCCTCAGCGTCTCACCTCACCTTTGCTCCCTGGATCTTTCAGGTGCAGCACCAGGAGCTGCTGTCCCAGCAGCAGGACATCATCCTGGCCACGCAGGCAGCACAGGCTTTCCTGGACAAGCAGGGGCCCAGCCTGGCCGGGGAGGAGCGGGAGCGGCTGCAGGCGCAGCTGGCGGAGCTGCGCGAGCGGTACCCGGCCTCGCTGGCCCGGGCAGAGGCACAGCTCAAACGGGTGCAGCTCCTCAGGGAGGAGCTCCAGAAGTTCCTCAAGGACCACGGCGAGTTCCAAGCCTGGCTGGAGCAGGCAGAACAGGACCTGCAGGGGATGTACAAGGGGGACAGTGACCCTGCCTCCCTCCGGCAGCTGCTCCGGCGCCAGGGGAGCTTCTCGGAGGATGTGATCTCCCACAAGGGTGATCTGCGCTTTGTCACCATGTCTGGGGAGAAGTTTCTGGATGGGGATGCTGGGGAGGCTGAATCCCAGCTGATGATGTCCAGGAGTGTGGTCAAGAGCAAGCTGGAGGATGCCACACAGAGATACACCACGCTGCACTCCAAGGTATGGGAAGGGCTGCGAGCTGGGAGCTCTTTTCCTCCTGCGCAGGGATGGCAGAGGGATATTTGTCCCTCTAGACTGTAGGACAAGGATTGTCTTCTTCAGGGCTTGGGCAACACCCTTGTCTTGCTGTTAGTCTGCATGTTACCCCTGGTAATTCATTTAGCCTGTGGCAAGATTGATTTTTTAAATTGCTTTTTTTTCTTGCTGATTCCTGTGCCTTTTCCCACGGGTTGCTCGGTGCTTGTGTGCATCCCTGTCACCTCTCGTTGCTCCTTTGCAGTGCTCCAAGCTGGGCTCCCACCTGAACACCTTGCTGGATCACTACCAGCAGTTCCAGGAGGTGGCAGAGTCTCTCAGGACGTGGCTGCAGGAGAGTGAAGCTGCCCTTGGGAAGCTGCTCTCAGAGACGGTTTCCTCAGATGTGGCCGTGCTGCAGAAGCAGCTCGCCAGCACCAAGGTACTCTTGGGGGATTTCCTGGGAGCTGCTGGAGCCTGGATGGGAATTTGGCTGCTCTGAGCAGTCAGCAACAGAGAGGGGACTTGGCCCATTGGGGTTTTTTTGGGGTTGAGGGCAAAGATGCTCCTTCAGATGTAGCAGGTTCTGGTGCTGCAGGTCAGGTGGGGTCAAACTTCTGGGAGAGGTGCTTGGGGAAAGGACCAGGGGCTGCAGGCACAGACACCCCAGAGGGACACAGAGGGGGACATTGCTCCCCCATGAGGGTGCCAGAGCACTGGGACAGCCCAAACCCTCTGATCCAGCTTTGCCTGCAGTGTGGGGGTAGATTTTTCCATCATTTCTTTACGATTTAGTGATGAAGTGCAGAGGATCCCTCAGAGGGTGTAAATGGAGCCCTGAGCTCCATGAGTGTGGCAATCCTGCCTGGGACCCGTGTCTGATTTTGGCTTGTCTTGTGTGAAAACAGCAACTGCAGGGAGACCTGGCTGAGCACCAGGTGCCAGTGGAGAAGCTCCAGAAAGCAGCTCGGACCCTGCTGGACATCCAAGGGGAGCCAGCCCCAGACCACGGCCACATTCAGGAAACAACAGGTACAGAACAAAGCAGCTGCCAGTGTTGGCAGGGAGGGCTGGGGAGAGTGAGAACAAGCCAGAGGGGACAAAGATAAGTCACTTTTTGGGGGAATTTGGGGGTAATCACATGGCAGTGCATCCTCAGGGTTTGCATGTGGGGAGGGATGTGGCCACTTGTGTTGCGTCCCGTCTTGCTGCTGAGTTTGAGGACAGGGATTTATCATCACTGAGAATTTTGGGGGAGCCAAAGGTGACCCTGGCTGCTCTGTGAGCACTTGGAGCTCTGTGCCACTGAGTGTCCTGTGTGCTGAATCCTGCAGATGCCATCGTGAGCCGCTTCCAGAGCCTCTCCCAGCAGATGTCCGAGCGCTCGGACCTGCTGCAGAAATCCATTGCCCAGTCCCAGAGCGTGCAGGAGAGCCTGGAGAGCCTCCTCCAGTCAGTGGCTGAGATTGAGAAGAACCTGGAGAAGGACCAGCCAGCCGTGCTCTCCTCTGCCTCCATCCAGGACTCGCTTGCCACGAGCGTGGTAAGGCTGGGCCCGGCTCCTTCACCCCAAACACCCCAGAGCAGCACCTGCACCATGTAGGGGTAACTACTGAGAGCTCAAAGCACCAAAAAAACCCTAAAATGGAATATGAGCACAACTTTTTTATTTTCATAGAATCACTGAATGGTTTGGGTGGGAAGGAACTTTAAGCATCATTTAATCCCAATGCCCTGCCATGGGCAGGGACACCTTCCACTGGACCAGGTTGCTCAGAGCCCTGTACAATCTGGCCTTGGACATTTCCAAGGATGGGGCAGCTCCACCATCTCTGGTCAAACTGTGCAAGGTCACAGACTTGTCAAAAATCTCCTTTTTTCTTTGCTAACAATGTTTCAGACACAGAAAAAGCAGAGCATGTTGGGCAGGTCAGAAAAGAGAGGAATATCGAGATATAAAACTATTTTTTCCCAACTCTGGTTGTGTCAAAGCACCTGCTGCTGCTCCTGAGGGCATCCCAGTTAGCTCTGCTCAAGAACCTTCCTCAAAAAGCCCTCCCTCTCCTCCTGTGCTCCCCACAGAAGCTGAAGCAGGACATTGCCAGGCAGAGGAGCTGCCTGGAAGCCACCCGGGAGATGGTGACACGGTTCACGGAGGCCGCCGACAGCCCCGCGGCCTCTGCCCTGCAGGACAAGCTGGCTCAGGTGACAGAACACTTTGGGAGGCTGTGCCAGCAGCAGCAGGAGCGGGAGGATGCCCTCAAGGGTCTCCTGCCCAAGGTGGAGCAGTATGAGCAGCTGTGGGAGAAGCTGCAGCAGTTCACGGAGAGCAGGACGCGGATGGTGGCGTCCGGGAATCAGCCGGACCGGGACATCGCTCACTTCTCCCAGCACATCCAGGTGAGGCCCTGGGGGAGTTCTACCTGCACCAGGTGTCTGAGGAAGGGTCCAGGCTGGCAGGATCCAGCTGTGGGAGAAGGGGATGGTATTTCCCAGGAGCCAGGCTGGTTTTCAGATGGGATCTTTTAGGATCCGGTTCAAACGTAGCAGGATTTTACCAATTTAAGACTCTGTGGGGTTAATACAGCAAAATGCCCCTGTGCTGGCAGTGAGGGCAGTGCAGGAGTGACAGAGACCCAGAGAATCCTGGAATGGTTTGGGTTGGAAGGGATCATCTCATTCCAAACCCCCTTTCAGGGACAGGGACACTTTCCACTAGACCAGGTTGCTCAGGGTTGCCTTGGACACTTTCAGGGCTGCCGTGGGCCATGGTGGCTGTGCAGGATTCCTCTCTCTGGCTTCCCACAAGTGTCCTGCTACAGTGGGTGCTTCATCCCCAGCCTCAGAAATGCTGGAAGATGACATGAAACCAGACACCTGTGCTGTGGGAGGGCTTGATTTGGCTTGGTCTAGGGCCCCCCAACCCATCCCAGTCACCAGCACTGGGGAAAGTGGGATTTGCCCCTGCAGCTGCTCAAAGCATCTGCTGAGCTGGAGGAGCAGGTGGCAGTGATCTGTGCCCAACATTTGGGCATGGCACTGCCCACAGAGGGTCTCTCCAGCTCAGCAGGATGTGGGACTGCCCAATTCATCCCCTCAGCTGCTGGGGAACATGGTCAGCATCACCCTTTGCTCTTGGCAGGAGCTGAACTCGGAGATGAGGCAGCACCAGGAGGACCTGGCCACCCTGGAGCACCTGGCTGAGGAGCTGAGCTCCTGTGGCTTTGCCCCCAGCACCTTCCAGCAGCAGGAGAAGCTGCAGAGCCTGAAGAAAGATTTCCTGCAGCTACAAAAGGTGGCAAAAGACAGGTGAGTCCCATGGAGGGGAGCTTTGGGGTGGCTTCATGGTCCAAGCAAGGCCCTGTGGAGATCTCCTTTCCAAGGAGGGGGGGCATGAGCCAGCTCTTCCTGCCACCCTCCTCCCACGGCAGGATCCTGAGGCAGCTCTGCTCCAGCTGACGCTTTAAAAAAAGCCTTGGCTGGGGGCGTTGTGAAAAATTCCTGGTGCTGCAGCAGGAGCAGGAGCTCTGCGTTTCCCAGCTCCTGTGTGGGTGCCACAGCTCCATCCCAGAGCATCCTGCTGGGTGCTGGGAGGATTGGGGTGACAGCAGAGCAGCCTGTTCCTAATGTAGGATTTTACCAATTAAAGACTCCGTGGGGTTAATACAGCAAAATGCCCCTGTGCTGGCAGTGAGGGCAGTGCAGGAGTGACAGAGAGCCAGAGAATCCTGGAATGGTTTGGGTTGGAAGGGACCTTAAAGTGTGCCCTGAAATGGGGATAAAAGGGAGCTTGAGCAGGGTCAGAGCAAGAGCATCCCCAGGAGCCACAGCTCTCTGGCTGCATCTCCAAAATCCCTGCGGAATGCAGGGAAGGTGGTGGGAAAAGCAGATGAAATTCCCAATAATCCCCAGTAATTCAGGGCTGTGCAGGCTGCTCGCAGCTGTGGCCATCAAGGATGAGCCAGAGGGGCCTGTGACTCCCATCCAGGGGCTGCCTTGTTCCTCCAGGAGGGGCTGAATGAATGGAGCTGTGGCCAGGGAGGAGGGGCAGCACAGCCTGGGGTGCAGGTGCCCGGGGGACACGGCATGAATGAGCCCTGTCTTCCCAAAAACGTCGCTTTTCCCAGGACAAAGAGCCTGGGCAGGCTGGCAGTGGTGGTCCCGTGGCTGTTGGCCACCACTGGAGTGCCCAAAAGTGCCACCAGCCAGGATTTGAGGGGGTCAGCAGCAGTGAGGGGCTGGCACTGGGTGCACCCCGTTTTGTGCTGTTCCCAGGCAACATCTAATAATAATAATAATTAAAAAAAAGGGCTCCTAGAGACACAACCATGCTACATTCAGGAGGGGGTAATTGCAAGGCAGAGCACGAGCTCTGACTCTCCAAAAACCTTTTCACTCCCAGAGAAAAGGATGCCTCATCCTGCCAGGAGCAACTGGATGAGTTTCGGAATCTGGTTGGCGCCGTGAGGAAGTGGCTGAGGGAGACTGAAGGCAAAATTCCACCTGCTGAGCCCTCCCTGGGCACCCAGGAGCTGCAGCAGCACAGGCAGCAGATCCAGGTGGGCCAAGGGAAGCTGGAATCAAACTGGGAAAGCGTTGAAATGCTGGAATGTGAAACAAATCCCAGGAAGCAGAGGCATGGGATGTGGTTTACGGTCTCAGCATGCATCCAGCAGCTTGCAGAGCAGGGAGCAGTGTGAGAGTTTCCTTGGGCACTGCCTGGTTTTCTGTCACTCCCTGTGCCTGCTCTGGGTGGGATTTAGAAGTGGGAGACCTGAGCACAGTTTTTTTTCTGAGTGTTTCCCATGGTAGGTGGCCTCCTGTCACCCGAGCCCCCGCTGTGCTCCAGCAGAGGGATGTGATAAATCAGGATGTGCTGGGGCTTTGACTCAGAGGCAGAGCAGCTCTGCTGAGTCACCCTCACACCCCACAGCACCCAGGATTGGGCTCAGCCAGGCTGGGCTCTGCAGGGAGGGGGAGGAGGGATGTCCCCAGAATGGTGGGAGGGAGAAGGTTTCCTACAGCAGACCCATTAGTTGGGAAGAGCTTTTTTTGCTGTTTGATTCCCCCCTGGTAAAAATAGATGTGTCACACCCACTTCCCCCTGTGCAGCCATGAGCTGGTTCCCTGGGTGCTGTGTCCTGGTGTCACCGTGTCACCTCAGAGGGGACAGGCGAGGAAGGAAGGGCTGTGGCCAGGCAAGAGTGGCCTCCAATCCCAAACTTGGCTTTTGAGCAGGATCTCCTGGAGGAATGGAAGGGGAAGGGGCCCCAGGTGGAGGAGATTGGCCGCAGAGGGACCCTCCTGGAGAACCTGATTGTGGAGATCACAGCCCCCAACACCCCGCCCAAGGCAGGTGAGTTGTGGCCAACGCTCCTGAGGACAGCTCTGCTGTCACCACTGCATCTTCTCTGAGCCTGCCTTGAGCAAAAAATGGGGTTATTTCCCCCTTTTAAACAAATTCAGAGGGCCTGTGGTGATCTGAGTATGGTGAGGCTCAGCCCAGTGGTTGAGTCGCTGGCACTCATTGCTTTAATGCATCATCCTGACTTGGCTTAATTATTGTAGCCTAACGAGCTCTGAATTGCCCTGTGTTTGCTGTGGGGACACATAGCACTCTCTGATAGAGCTTGACAGCTCATGGAAGTGGCTCCTGCTCTCTCCTGGTGATGTTCTTCAGCCTCTTGAGGGCTGGAGTGTTTTAATCAACCTCCAGCATTTGGGTTTCATATCTGGATGACATTTGGGGCTGCAATAGTCAGATGTGATTTACTGGTCTCCCTTTTGGCTTCAAGTCTGTGAAGCAATGAGATTATGTCTGGTTCATTTGGAAACCAGCTCAAAGATGTCTTCCAGCTTGTGAGAACAAGTCCCTGGACTCTCATCACTGATGGGAATTTATGGGAATTTATGGTCTGGGTTTGTTTGTTAGGATTAAGTTCATGAGCAGTTCTTTGGGAAACCATCAGGAGAAGTGAGGAGAGGCTTGTGGGTGACCAAAGGTGCAGCCCCTTATGCCCATGAAATCTTTAAAATATGTGGTTAGAAAAGAAATACTTGCCTGAAAATGTGAATCTCCCTCTGGTTGTGACATCTGGTGTCCAGAGAAGGGACACTGGTGCATCCTGCATCTCTGGGCAAAGACAGCATGAGCACAGGGCTGCTTTGAATAGTTTCATCCCATAAAAAATGAGGATATGGGAGAATTAATCCCTTCAGGGAAGGCATTCAGCAGTTTTATTGGGTATAATTCACAAAATCATGCTCAGGGTAGCACCTTCCCAGGCGTGGCAGGACACCTGTAGTCCCCAGTATTGCAGCCCATGCAGGAGCCACATTATCCCTGCTCTCTGGGTGATGTTGGGATGCTGGGAGAGCTTCCCAGATCCAGAAGCTCCAGAAAGGCAGGAGCAGCTCCAGGAAAGTGAGGGGAACAGGAGGAGGAGAGATAAAGGGACTCCAAACCAAATTAATGCCCAGTGCTGGGCAGGTGGGCAGTGGAGATGCCACTTCAGTGCTTGGTGGTCCCTGTCATACAGCAGCCATTCATCACTTGCTGTCTGCATCCCTGACACATCTATCCTGTCCCTCTTGTCCCTCTTGTCCCTGTCCCCTCTGCCCAGGTGCCACTCTGCCCACTCCAGGAGCCTCAGGAGGCAGCGTGAATGGATACCACACCTGCAAAGGTGAGCTTGCTGTCAACACCACTGAGCCATCCCCCTGTCCCTTTTTTCTCCATGTATTTCCATTCCCTGGGAATACAAACCTCAATGTGACACCGTCAGCATCCCAGGAGAAGGGAAATGAGCTTGGCAATGGGTTGGGAATTCTCAGCTGCTGTGATGGAGGGTGGAGGTCGGGCTGAAGGACAGAGAGGGACAGCCTTGGGGAGTGACAGCACCCTGACACCTCGTCAGGTGGTGTTAGGAGCTGATAAATGGGAGATGATTTTAAGGCCTGCAATTAAATTTATTGGTTCTGTGGGATTATAACGGCGTCCAACCCTCCAGTTTGAAGAGCAATTTTCATTATTGCCCGTTATCTGCTGTTAGTTCGCCGGTTCAACGAGATAATAGGGGCATAAAAATGGCTTCATATCCTGGTGCCAAATGATTTAACCTTGTATTAGCAGTGGCTTTATGAAAAGGGGGCTCAGCTTGCATCAAGCTCACCAACGGAGAGCTTTGTTTGTAAACTGTCAAAGGGCATAAGGGGGACAAGTGGAAAATGCCCCGTGGCAGGAGAGGTGAGGATGATGCGACGTCTCTCCACAGACAGAGCGTGGCCTCTTGCTCCTCATCTCAGCTCTCTGTGGCTGCCTGGGGCTGGGTTAGAACCTGATAGTCTGAGGTGGGGGACGGGGCCAGCGGTGCTGACCCCGGGCTGGTTTTTTTGGGGGCAGATCTGACGGAGATCCAGTGCGACGTGTCGGACGTGAGCCGGCGGTACCAGGCGCTGGGCACGGCGCTGCAGGAGCGCCAGCAGCAGCTCTCAGCCATGCTGGACAGCATGCAGGAGGTGCAGGAGGAGGCCAGCTCCATGCTCAAGTGGCTGGAGTCCAAGGAAAGGATGCTGTCCGAGCTGGACGCCTCCTCCTCGCCAACCAAGACGGAAACGATGAGAGCCCAGGCTGAGCACAACAAGGTGACTGCTCTTTGTGTGACTTTTTGGGGTTGTAGGATCACAAAAGGGCCCTTAAAGATTGTCCAGTTCCACCCATCTGCCGTGCATCTCCCAAAGGATCCCAGAGATGTGCTTTATTGCACAGAATTAGCCACAAGGGTTTGCCCTGAGTTAAAGAAGGGCGTTCCCAGACTCAGTCTTAAGCTGCATCAAGGGAAATTTAGGTTGGATATTAGGAAAAAGTTTTTTACAGAAAGGGTGATAAAGTTCTGGAATGTTCTGCCCGGGGAGGTGGTGGAGTCACCATCCCTGGATGTGTTTAAAAAAAGATTGGATGTGGCACTGGGTGTCGGGGTTTAGTTGAGATGTTAGGGCATGGGTTAACTTGATGATCTTGAAGGGCTCTTCCAACCCAGTCATTCTGTGAATTCTGTGAATTCCAGGCAGATTCATGGAGCAGCAGCCCAAAGTCCCCCTTTGCTTTTAGACCTGTTGATGTCAGGCTGAGGGAAAAAGAGATTATTTGGAGCCCTTGCTGCTGAGTCACTCCAGCTTCTCCTGGAAAGCAATTCCCAGCCTTTCCCTGCCCTTGCAGCCAAATTAGGTCACAATAGTGCTAAAAAACTGATTTAACTGAAGAGCAAAGAACATAAATCATCCAGCTCCAGCTTGTAGGTGCTGCTTCATTCCTACTCAGTGATTCTTTTGCCCTCTATCTGAGGAAGTTCAAACCATTCTTTTCCAGGCATTTCTGGCTGAATTGGAACAGAATTCTGGGAAGATCCAGAAGGTAAAGGAAGCACTTTCTGGCTTGCTGGAGAAATATCCAGATTCCCCAGAAGCAGCGAACTGGAAGAAGATGCAGGAAGACCTGAGTAAGTGCCTGAAGCATTAATGAGGCTTCTGTCTCCACACATCACATTAGGCGGGGTTCAGGAGTGAGGGGCAATCCCAAAGTCATGCCAGAGCAGAGTCACTTCTAATTAAAATTCAGTAAATAGCAAACCTATCTCTGAGCTGTCTGGTATGGAAGGTGTTCCTGAGATGAGCACTGTCGTGATTAATGAAATCTCTCTGATGGATGTGGATTTTAAAGGATTGCCTCCTTAAATTGCTTCTTAAAAAAAAAAAAAAGGGGAAGGAGGGGAATGTGTTAGCGGCACAGGTTGATTGTTTTGCTTAAAAACTTCACTGCTTGATATAAAATTCTAGTCATTAGTGAGGCTACCCTAGGTAATTAAGTGTTGACTAAACAAGGCTGTGTGTTCAAAAAGAAGCCCAGAGATTCCCTTCTTTGAAAGAGCAGGAACGTGTTGACTCCATCCAGGAGATCTGAGTGTGCTGTGTGAGGATGGGTACTCATGGGAGTATCCTCATTTATCAGGCCAGGGATGTGAGATGGCTCACCCAAGGTCATGGCAGCAGTGGCTAGAGCACAGAAATCCTGCTTGCAAGGTTTTCTCCTAGGAGCTTCCAGACCACGTAGCCACTAGATTTGGGTAATGCCTTATTAGATGGAGAGTGGATAGATCCATGCTAGTTTTATTGAAAAACAGAATTTCCCATTGAGAAAACCACAAGGAGGGGAAAACAACCTTGGTGATGGAGGGATGGGCTGGCCAGGAGCTTGCCAAAGCCAACAGAGGTGGTGCTTCAGATTGCAGGTGGGAGAGGGCCAGCCAGGCCACGGCAGCACGGCAGCAGAAGCTGGAGGAGTCAGCGACCCAGCTGGCCACCTTCCAGGCCACCGAGGCCCAGCTGCGGCCCTGGCTGATGGAGAAGGAGCTGATGATGAGTGTGCTGGGCCCCCTCTCCATCGACCCCAACATGTTGAATGCTCAGAAGCAGCAGGTGCAGGTGAGAGGGGTTTGTGTCCTCGCGGTGGGCACGGGATGGAGGAGAGTGTCTCGCCCAGGAGGGAGGTGGAAGGTTGTGCTCATCTCGTGAGCACTCTGGTGTGCAGTGAGTGTTCAGAGACCTCATGGCTCCTCTTCCAAGTCCTCCAAACCCCGCTGAGCCCAAACCGCTGTGAGTAACTCAAAAAGGGTGCAGTGCTCAGCTCCCTTCCTGCACTGGATTGACTCAGCAGTGAATCACTTGGCCCCTCTTGGAGAGTGAAATTGCTTTAAACAAGGCCTGACGCTCTGCAGGACTTGCTAATGCTGCCCCTCTGCCTGCCAGCCTGGCCCTTCCATTCCTCCTGCTTCCAAATCCTAACATGGCTGTAACCAGCCACATCATGGAGCAAAAAAGCCCCAGTGGAGATAATTAGATTTTCATCTCATCTAAGTGGTTTATGCTACATTACAAGATAAATAAGAGAGAGAGCAAAGTCCTGGAGTCGCAGACCCCTCCCAGCTTTTTAACTTGCAAGGTCACAGTAAATCCTGGGCTACCCAGCCCAACTGCTGTCCCACCCCAGGGCCTGTTCCTGCTGATTCCATGGGCTGGATTAAGCCCCTGGAGGTCTGGTTTGTTTTGACTGTGTGTACTCAGAGCTGTCAGTTTTATGCAAACATTTTTATGTTATTTCTGTTGCAGTTTATGCTGAAGGAATTCGAAGCTCGCCGACAACAGCACGAGCAGCTCAACCAGGCAGCTCAGAGCATCCTGACTGGCCCTGGAGATGTTTCCCCATCCACCAGCCAGGTGCGGGATGAGCTCCAAGGGGTCAACCAGAAATGGTCCGAGCTCACCGAGCGCCTCAACTCCCGCTCCAGCCAGATTGACCAAGCCATAGTAAAGAGCACCCAGTACCAGGAGCTTCTCCAGGGCCTCTCAGAGAAGGTGAAGGCTGTTGGGCAGCGCCTGAGCAGCCAGTCTGCCATCAGCACCCAGCCTGATGCTGTCAAACAGCAGCTGGAGGAGACCAGCGAGATCCGCTCGGACCTGGAGCAGCTGGAAGAGGAGATCTCAGAGGCTCAGACCCTCTGTGATGACCTCTCTGTCCTGATTGGGGAGCAGTACCTCAAAGATGAGTTGAGGAAACGTCTGGAGACGGTGGCACTTCCCCTCAAAGGGCTGGAAGATCTGGCAGGTGAGATGGAGGAGGAGTTACTTGAGATGTCAAAATGTCAAGCTTCACCCCTGCTCTTTGCCAAAGGGCTCTCCCACCACTGGGTTTATGAAAATAATAGGGGAAACACAATTTATCACTTTTTAGGGTTCTTCATGGGTGTTTCATGTGACACCAAACATGGGAGAGTTCCAACTCCAGAAATACCTGATCCTGGAGAGGGAGCAGAGGTGTTTGGCCCCACTTCACCAAGCAGGATGGCACGTGCTTGGGAAAAAAACTAGGTTCTTAAATTCAGACTGGGGCATGAAGAAACCCCAGTGGCCACCCTCTGCTCTTGGGATGCATCTTCTGCTTTCTGAGAGGTTACATTTAGAGACTGGTCAGGAGAGATGAGACTTCTGCATTAGCGCTGCCTCTTACTACTTAAGAAATTTATGAATCAGTGAGCAAAAAGGGCTGGTGATGCAATGGAAAGCTCCTTCCTGTTAATCAAAACACAGTTGGTGCATCTGAGATTATTTTAAATAATTGCACTTCGCTTATTTGATTTGAGCTTAATTGTCGCCTTCTAATCTCATTGCCGTTGCAGCCGACCGGATGAACCGACTGCAGACTGCGCTCGCGAGCTCCCAGCAGTTCCAGCACATGTTTGATGAACTCAGGACCTGGCTGGATGACAAAAGGTGCCAGCAAGCCCAGAGCCAACCGATCTCTGCTAAACTGGAGAGGCTGCAGAGCCAGATCCAGGAGCAAGAAGAGTTCCAGAAGAGCCTCAACCAACACAGCGGCTCCTACGAGATGATTGTGGCCGAGGGAGAATCTTTGCTGCTTTCGGTCCAGCCTGGGGAGGAGAAGACCACTCTGCAGAACCAGCTGGTCAGCCTGAAAACACACTGGGAGGAGCTCAGCAAGCAGGCTGCTGACAGGCACTCCAAGCTCAAGGACTGCTTGCAGAAAGCTCAGAAGTACCAGCGGCACGCGGACGATCTCCTGCCCTGGGTGGAGGACTGCAAGGTGAGGATGGCAGAGCTGGAGGTGACCCTGGATCCAGTGCAGCTGGAGGCCACCCTTCTGAGGTCCAAGGCCATGCTGAGTGACGTGGAGAAGCGCCGGTCCCTGCTGGAGATGCTCAACAGTGCTGCTGACATCCTGACTGACGCTTCCCAAACGGACGAGGATGACATCCGGGATGAGAAGGCTGCCATCAATCAGAAGATGGATGCCATCACAGAAGAGCTGCAAACCAAGACTGGCTCCATTGAAGAAATGTCCCAGCGGCTCAAGGAGTTCCAGGAGAGTTTCAAGAACATTGAGAAGAAGCTGGAAGGGGCGAAGCACCAGCTGGAGATCTACGATGCCCTGGGGCCGCAAGCCTGCAGCAACAAGAATTTGGAGAAGCTCAGGGCACAGCAGGAGGTGCTGCAGGCCCTGGAGCCACAAGTGGATTATCTGAGAAACCTCACTCAGGGTCTGGTAGAAGATGCTCCAGATGGGTCTGACTGCTCCCAGCTCTTAAGCCAAGCTGAGGTGGCTCAGCAGGACTTCAAGGCTGTGAAGCAGAAAGTCAACGATTGCTGCGCTCTCATGGAGAACAAGCTGGAAGGGATCGGCCAGTTCAACAGCAGGGTGAGGGAGATGTTCTCCCAGCTGGCAGATCTGGATGATGAGCTGGACAGCATGGGCCCCATCGGGAGAGACTCCGACAGCCTCCAGTCCCAGGCCGAGGACGTCCGCGCCTTCCTGGGCAAGCTCCACCGGCTGAAATGCGACATCGAATCCTCCGAGAGCGAGTGCAAGAAAATGCTGGAGGATGAGGGCAGCCCCGACCTGCTGGGGCTGAAGCGGGAGCTGGAGACGCTGAACAAGCAGTGCAGCAAGCTGACAGAGAGGGGCAGGAACCGGCAGGAGCAGGTGGAGACCACGCTGTCCCGCGTCGAGGACTTCTACAGCCGCCTGAAGGAGCTGAGCCACATGACCACGGCGGCCGAGGAGAACGAGGCCTTGCAGTGGGTGGTGGGGACAGAGGTGGAAACCATCAACCAGCAGCTGGCAGCCTTCAAGGTAAGTTTGATTCCGTGATGGTTTGGGTTTTTTTAGAGTGGTTTTTGGTGTTGTGGAAGGCGTTGCGGGTTTTTTTTTGGTGGGATTCAAGCCGTGGCGTCTCCGTTGTTTTTGTTGCTGTGATTGTGAGTGGGTTTGCACTGAAACGTCCTCGCTCTGGAGGATGTGGAATCCTGCTGGTGGACTTGATAGTCTGTGGTGAAAAGGTGTGGAAAGATTCTGGGATTGGCAGGAAAATCCCTGTTCTCCTGGTGGTGTGCGATACTGACGTGCCAGCACCTTGTGGGCTGATAGAGGTGGGTGGCATTTACATTTTGGGGGAGGAAGGGAGGGGTTTGAGTCCACTTGAGCTGTGAATTTGCACTTTTTGAGAGTCTAGTCCACATCAGATCATCCTGTAGGTCTGGCTCTGCCTGGCCCACTGTTCCTGTTTGTTGTTCACTCCATCTGGGTCACACATTACATCCATTTTGGGATCCTTGGGTACAAAAAGAGCCACAGATAAACTGTGAGACAAGGAGTGTGCCCAGGAAATAAAACCAAGGTGAAGTTTTATGTGGCTGTTCACATTTCCAGCAAGGAGCTGATGGAGACCATCAAGACTTGCATGAAGGACTGAGAGAGGGAAGAGCTGGAGTGTGTTTGATGTATTTCTATACAGTATTATGATGTTAGGTCATGCTGTTACACTACATTAATTATATTAACACGGCTTAGAAATTCTCTTGCTGTGAAACTTCTACTCCTGATGTGCTCAGGAGTTGATGATTGGGCTGAATTACATCTGGCTGCTTGTTTCCTGGTGTTAATGGGAGGGAGGGAGAGGCAGATTTACAGCCATTTACTTTTCATCTCATGGCTAATTGATCCCGTTCCACCACTCGAGCAGCTCTGTGAAACTTTCACTAGGACAAGGTGTTTCTGGTTTGGGGTTTGCCAATCCCAAAAAAAAGAGCTGAAGTGTATTAATGGGGCAAATTCAACCTCAGCTGATGGCATTGCTTGTGTTGGGCAGTTTGCTTTGAGCTGATGTTGATGGGAAGGATTTAAATTCACCAGTAAACACCACAGAGTCACTTGGAACAAATATATCCAAAAAAGAGGTTTTAGTCCTTAAAATCAGTGAACCTTTCCTGCAGAGCACAGGATTATTCCTGGCTGGGCAGCTCTCATTAGGAACGATGACAAAACCCAGACTGGGCAGGAGCAGCTTAACCCACTGTGGGGTTTGCACGTGGTCCACAGCTCAGTGACCTTGAAGATGACCCTTTAAGGCATGGGTGACCTGAGCTGAGGGGGTTTGGGGGTCTCAGGTGTCCTTACCAAGAGTCATTCGTCGGCCATCGAGGCCACGTGGAGCAGCTGGGGCCTTTGTGGGTGGGAAAGGGAAAGTTGCAGCAGTGGTGGGAAGGTTTTGCTGTGTAATGGCTGGGAATGAAATGGGGGAGAAGCACGAGTGGAGGATGGAGCAATGGTGGTTACAGCAGCATTCCTTCGTTGCTCCTTCCCTCCATTCCTCCCGTGCACGGCTCATCCCCAGGGATTTCTGCACAAATCCTAAACGTTGCAGAGCTGATCTTGGCAAAGCTTCACCTTCTGCTCCTACCTAAGGGGAATACAATCCCAGATCCTGATCTGCACGTGGAAGGGCATCAGCAGAGACTGGAGGGAGGGCTGTGGAAAAGCCTGGCTCGTGCTCTGTGGGGAGCTCGGGGGGCTTCTCTTACTTGCGCCAGGCTTTTATTTCCCAACAAATTCTCTCTCTAAGACAACATCACAACTCTTGCCCTCCTTGGATTGCAAACCAGGGGCGTGCCTGGAGTGTGCTGGTGGAGCAGAGGAGCTCCTCATGCTGGCAGTGCTCTGGGGGGAGGATGGGGTGAGGGATGGGGTGACAGGGGCTCTCCGGGAGCGGTCGCGCTCTGTCTGTCCAGAAGGCTCAAATGCAGGCAGATATTATGTCTTAAGGCATTAATTTTAATGAACATCTGTGTAAATGAGATGCAAATTAGGCAAGGCCCCTGGGCTCCAGGCAAGTTGCCAATAGAGCCCTGACAAAGGTGGGCACTTCTGGACTCATTGTGTCCAGATTTTAATAAAGAAGATACATTGAAGGCTCTGGTGGAGGCTGGGAACGGATGACTTTGGAAGCAGCTCATATTTGAAGCTTCTCATGTATTTTTCTTTTCCCTTTTCTTTCCCCAAAAGGCCACAACCTCCTTAACTTTTGGAAAACTGCCATTTGTGCATTTCCTCTCTATCCCCCCAGCCCCTTTCCCAGGTCACAGAGGGACTAATCCTGGCTTTGGGATGGATGAGCCCTCTCCTGCTGTAAGTTTTCCTCCTGGCTGGGTTCCTCTGAGGCAGGAGGCTGGGAAGCAGCTGTCAGATCATGCTTGAGGGAAGCTTTGTTTGCAGGAGGGGTTTTGCCTCAGCCAGCGGATGTGATTTTGGGGACAGGTCCTCACCAGCTCCCACGGCCATCAGGAGCCAGGACAATGATCCAGGGTGGAGCTGGAGCTCAAGGGAGTGTGGGAAAACCAGGCAGGGACTGGTTGGTTGTAGCTGGATTGTAAGAAATCCCATCTGGAGGAGACTTTAAGGGGTCATCAGATTCAGCCCTGAGTTTTCTGGTGAGATCAAGTGCAGCTGAAAGGCATTTCTGTGGTTTGGAGCCTGTGCTTATATGGACATCCCGATGGATCTCTTCAGATCCAGCTGTGCCACAGAAGAAATAACATGGGTTTAGCTCATGTTAAGCTGTCAGAGCAAAGCAACCTCATCTTTAACTCCTGATCTCCAGCAGGAGTTAACCCAAGTGGCTCTGGTTCCATTGCTGCCTCTTTTTTTGTGTAAAAAGGTGCTAAAAGTCAGGAGAATCTTTGTGCTGAGCTTCACACAGCCAAGTTGGGCTCTTCAGCACAAGGGACAAGTGCCAGGCACCAGCAAGAGCTGCTCGTAGGAGTTTCCAGGCTGGGGCACTTCTTCCCCCTCCACTGTCTCTGCTGTCAGCTCAGGTTTCTCAAAGCTTACGCTAATATTAAATTTTAATGACTGGAATCAAATGAGATACAGTTGAGATGTTTCTAAACATAACAGCTCTGTGGATTCAGTTTGGCAAACAGCAGAATTCCCCAGGGAAATGATTCCCCAGGTACAGATGAGATGGGGGGAGGTCACTCATGTGAAGGCACAGGGGGTTCCTGCATTGCTCTGTCTCCATCATCAGCAACCCCTGATCAGCTGGAAGACCCTGAATGAGAATTTTTCACCCCAAAAACGGTGAAACTGATGGGATAAAGCTTGTGCTGCTCAGTGCAAGTGGCTCATCCTCCTTTACACGCTGAAGAAGCAGATGTGAGGTTTGCTGGTTGGGAGCAGAGGTGCCAGAAGGCCCCAGGCATGGGCTCGTCCTGTCTGGCCAAGGAGAACCCATCAGCCTGGGCCACGGAGCTGATGGAATCAAACTCTTGGGTGTTTTGGGGGAGACATCTGTGCTGGGGTAGCTTGGCCTCCTGGCTAAGCAAGCTTAAGCCTGGCTTTTGTTTATCTTTTACACAGAGGATTTTGAACTTGGCTTTCAAAGAGTGGCTTGTGCTTGGCGTTGGCAGTTCTGAGCTGGGACCCTCTTTGATTCACGGTGTTGTTTTTGGACAAACTCTTAACGCTGTCACGTTTCACCTACGAAATTCACAGCATTAACGCTCAGCCCTGGGTCAGCTGGCAGGGATTTTTGGGCTCTCTGCCTTGCAGTGCTCAGGGGTGAAGGATCCTGGTGCCTCCCCAGTCATGGAATCATGGAATGGTTTGGGTGAGAAGGGGCAGGGACACCTTCCACCCTCCCAGGTTGCTCCAAGCCCTGTCCAACCTGTCCTTGAGCTCTTCCAGGGATGGGGCAGCCACAGCTTCTGTGGGCATTTCCTCCAGGAAGAATCTCAGCTCTGTCATGCCAGGGTGCTTTGCTTTGCTTTGCTGGGGACATTTTGTCCCAGTGAGGAAGATGAGGGCAGGATCAACCCTGCCTTCCTTCCAAGCTGTGCTCAGCAGCCAGAAAGGATTCCTGCAGGAATCTGGAGCGCTTCCCCCAAAATTAAAGGAAAAAAAAGCATCAAACTTGACACAACCAAAGGTCGCCGTCACTTTGGGGTGGGTGCAGGTGCACTTGGCTGAGGGGGGGACACCTGGTGACGTGTCTGTGTTTGGAGCTGGTGGCTCCTGCTGTCACCACAGCTGAGCTCGGTGGCACTGGGGCAGGGCACAGGAATGTGGCGAGCCAGGACCTGCTGCAGCTGGCACAGCCGGGCTGTTTATCCCAGATCTCGCCTCCCAGAGTTAATTAAACCCCACCCTGGAAAGGAGGGAGGAGCAGGAGGGGGTCTCCCGAATCCAGCCTGCAGTGGGTGATGGTTTAGCCAAGGCAGCGGAGGGAAGAGATGGGATTTTGGGATCCTGCCGCTCCTCCTGGAGTTTTTGGAGAGGTTTTTGGAAGCTGGAGTTGCTCAGTGAGGTGAACTCTGGCAGTGCTGTGTCACACCAGTAAAGGTTTAATGCTGGGTGATGCAGAGGGGGAGGGAGAATCCCTAGACAGCAATAATTGAAGCTTCACTGCTTTATTTTAGAGTAGGTCAGGTCGACCAGGGCCCACGCAGCCATTGTGCCTCCAGCACCCTCTTTGTCTGCTTCAATAAAAAAAAATAATCAGGAAAAAAATCCCAGGAGTGGTGATGCAGTGAGTAAGGCCCAAAGCAGAATTACTCATCTGGCCATTCCAGTGGTGCTGTCTGACCCTGCTCCAGGTCCTCCCTGGGAGAAGGCAGCACTTAGCCAGGGCTGGGGAGCCCACGCAGGCTCCTGTGCCCTCCTCCTGCCCCCCTTCCTGCCTGGGGAACATCAGATTCTCTCAGCACTTTATTTATGACTCGTAATTCCCCCAACCTTTCCACCAGGGAGCTGACTCAACGATGCTGTCAGCAGTGCCACTGGTGCCATATCCAGTGTCTGTGTCCCTGGGTTTCTCCCAGGTGTCACTGCCTGAGGGTGATGGTTTTGGAGAGGGGGCTGCCACTGATGTCACCTCATAAGCTGTTGATGTCAGAGGCAGGGAGGGATGGGATGGGGACTGCCCAGCATCCTAATGTGTTTCATCAAGGATATTTTGCAGGAGGATCAGAGTTTGGGTTTCTCCCCAGAAGTTTTAGCCCATTTAGGTTCACAGCTTGTGCTCCTCAGTGGTCCCTCTGTGGCATTTTGTGACCTTCCTTTGTAGGGTGATCTTGAGGGTCTTTTCCCACCTCAATGATTTTGTGGCTCTCCCTGGGACTGTTAGCTCTTCTCCTGCCACTGCAGAGCTGCTCTTGGAGATCAGAGAATGATTTGGGTTGAAAGGGACCTTAAAGATCATCTCATTCCAACCCTCCTAGGGAGAGCAGAGGATGGGCAGTGAGGAAAAGCAGCATCCCATTTTGGGATTGCAGGGCTGGACTGGAGAGCAGGAGTGACTCCACATGCTGATGGCACAAGGTACTGACACCAAAGCATTGACCCTCAAAGCCTTAATTTCTGGAGGCAGCAGGACACAGTGATCCTTAACCAGGACAAGTGGTCACACTGGCGATTCCCGAGCACCCAGCCCACGCCCCCGGGGTGGCTTTTTTGGGCACTCCACACCCCATCAAACAGCCAAGCCCCGGGCAGGTGGGCGAGGGGAGGTGGGTTTCTGAGAATGGGATGTGGCAGGGAAGGGACTCTCTGCCACTTGCTGTGCCCCAGCCTGGCCCAGGGTATTTTTAACCCTTCTGTGCCCCCGGAGGAATGCGTGCGGCTCCCGACAGTCGTGGAGCTGGGAGCAGCTGGGTGGGACTGGGCTGGGAGTGGGGACAGGCTGCGTGACGGTGTCTTCTCGTTGAACGCTTTCCAGACCTACTTAAAGTATCTCTGGCTTGTATTTTCAGCATCAGCAGCACACGCAGAAATGCCTCCTCTCTGACAGCTGTTAAGCTGCCTTAAAGGCACCATCTCCCCTCGTTGGGGAAGGGGATGATAAATGGGGGTGATAAGCACGGGCTGTGCTGGGTGACAGGGCTGTCACCAAGCCTGGCTGGGGAGAGTGGCCCAAGCAGAGCCCTGGTGGGGCTGGGTGCATTTCTAACCTGGTGATCTTGTGCTTGCACAGGAGCATGAGTGGCCCTGGCAGCCTCCTCGCTCCTTGGGAGCAAATTTTAGCAGTGAGGGAAGAGCAAATGTACCCCTGGAGCTCCTCCTTCCTAGAGGGAACGCTGTCGGTGTGCTGGTTCATCAGCAAACCACGGGTGGGCTTTGACCTTGAAGTGTCAGCAGAGGCTTCCCTGATCCCGAGAACAAGAGCGAATTAAGCCAAGAGTTGCTGAGATCGACCAAATCGTAGCTTTTTTTTTTTTTCCTCCTCCTTTCCCTTTTCTTTTCTTGACCGTGAAACAATCAGGCTGTGATCAAATGGTGCCTTTCAGGAGCTGCCTTGGGTCAGTGCTCCAAAAGCCACCCACTTGCAGATGCTTTGGTGACCCTGCCAGGTCTGAGCCGAGGGGGATGGCCGGAGGAATGTCCTCTCTCGTTAGCTGGTGGTGATGACACTTCGCAGTGTTTCCAGGAGATACTAAAAATACCAGCTTTGCATAAGACCAGGAGAGCTGAGGATCCGAGGGAGGAGGAGATGGGAAGGTTTTTGTCTGCAAGGGCTGAGCAGAGGAGGGAGAGGAGCCTGGTCCTGGCACGATGCAGCCGTGGAGGGGGGATCTGTGGGGACTTTGCCATCACCCACAGCATCCAAGCCAGGCTTGGGAAGGGAGGGACTGTGGCCACTGGGTCTGGAGCAAGCAGGGAAGGACTCAGGCTTGGATTAGTCACTGCAGCCTTTCAAGAACAATTGCCAATTCTGCTGCTGAAGGAGTGGTTTCGATGTCTCCCATCCAGAGGATTCTCAGGATGATAACACATTTACCTCACTTCCTAAAGAGCCTCAGAACAGTTCCTTCCTCACCCCATCCCTGTTGTCCCCCTTTGCTCTGGGGAGAGTTCATGGGCAGTGGGGTGGGAGTGGGATGCCCGGAGAGCCCAGGGTGCTTCAATTTGCAGGGAAATGGAGCAGCTGAGGACAAAAATGGGCATTTCAGCAGCTTCCACCTCCTGGCCACGAGGGCCCTGGCACGGGGCTCTCCACCCTTGTCTCACAGTCCCATCTCAGGTTGCTGCCAGGGAGTTTGGGGCGCTCTGGGGGTTCCATGGGAACGCTGAGTGCCGTGGGGCTGTGCCTGAGCTCTGCTGTAACACGTGGGCTCCAGGCTTCGTTCTGGAGAATTATTTATACCAACATCTATATTAGCTGCCTTGCAGGGAAAGCGCTGCAGCGCAGCTCCTGCACTCTTGGAAGAGCAAAATAAATTTAATTTTTTTTCCACAGCGCTCACTGCAGCTGTGCATGCAAAGTGCAGGAGGTTTCTCTGGGAGTTTGGATTTTAACCTCTTCCTAAAACTTTCCCTGTGAGGTGCAGACCCCCACGGAGCCTGCTGAGATTTCCTCCCACAGCCTTGCAGAGGAGAGTCCTGAATGAACAGGCTCCAGGTTCCAAATGGCTGATTTAAAGATGTGCTGGCTCCCTGCATCCCGAGCAGCTGTAGCCTTGGAGGAGGGATTGAGTGGTGGCAGAGCCACGATGTGAGGTTGGTTTGAAGTCAGCTGTGAGCCAAAGGGATCAGGGAGCACCCAGAGCAGCACAGTGGGGTGGGAATAGCCCCAGTCCTCCTGCCTGGATCAGGAGCTGGAATGGCAATCACAAAGATTTGGGAAAAGGAATGAGTTAGGAGGAGAGCAAGAGGGAAAGAAAGAAGTCCCTCTGACCTTCTGACAAACGCAGCAAAGGTTTTAAAAAACATGAATCCTCTGCTAAAAATCCCAGCGCAACCTAAAGCTCCGTTTCTAAGGGAGATTTTGTGTGTGCTTGATTTGGCTTTGTGCTTTTATTGCAGTGTCTGAGGGAGGGTGGAATGCGCCCTCAGTCCTTCTGTTGGGCTGGAGGCACTTGGGGTTATCCACTCTGCCTTGCTTGGACGTGGCACAGTGTCCCAGCCCAGGGGTGGCACTTGTGGAGTCACATATGGGGGACACAGGGACCCACACAATGTCAGACACAGGGACCAGGTTGCCCAGAGGAGCTGTGGCTAGCCCATCCCTCAAGGCCAGGCTGGTCTAGTGGAAAGTGTCCCTGCCCAGAGCGGAGAGTGGGACAAGATGAGTTTTCCTGTCATTCCAACACAAACTATTCTATGATTTTATGACATGGTCAGCAAGACCTGTAGGGACAAAGCTCATAGTGCCAAGCTAGGAGCTCTCCTCCATCCACCCTGCACTCCCAGGGGAGAAGGGCACCAAGGTGAGCTTTAAAGAAGCTTTGAGGGTGAAGAAGACCCTTGGTTGCAGCTTGATCTCATAAATGACCTGTCCATCAGAGATGCTGAGCTCTCTTGCTCATCACATAACACAAGTCCCTCTCTTCCAGCTGCTGAGATGCATTAAAAGAAAGCTAAAAATACATTGGTTTCCAAAGAGTGCTGTGCCATGTAAACAGTGGTGGCAGAGGTGGCAGGATGTAGCACAGCCATAAACAGGGTGACATCAGCCAGTGACAGGGACAGTGTGCATCCCCACACACCAGGGCTGGTGGCCATATGAGGGAAGCTGGAAACCAGCAGGTTCAGGAGACAAGTGGGGATGCTCCTGCTTGGAGAAGGTCTTGGAAAGCCTCTGGGTGGGTTTTAGCTGAGGGTGTTTTATCTGCAGGATGTGGCCTGGGGTGGGTCTAGGTCCGGGTTGGGTGACAGGGGCTGTTTGTGGGAGGTTTGGGGACAAATGAGGGGTCTTGGTGGTCACTTGGAAACACCAGAATGGACAAAAATCAGGCAGCACCTTCATGTTCTTCCACATCCATCCCTTGCACCGACACAAAGCTCAAGCAAAGCCCTGACCTTGCAGTTCCCAGCACTGTTTGGCTCCTGTCCCCATCGCTGGGGTGGCACTTGGAGCCCTAAAGCCGTGATTCGAGGAACCTGCAAGAGCTGTGGCTGGGATCTTTGGGCCGGGAACAGCAGGTTTCCAACTGCCTTTCATCCCTGCCCAATATTTCCCTAATGGTTTTAGAAATTGTTGGTGTGGTGGTGGTGTGGGGGGGAAAACGTGTCTGAGGAAGACTCGCCTCGCTCCTGGCACGCGACTCGGTGAGGAAATGGGAAAAGAATTTCTGGCTGTGAAACGGGGCAGCAACTCCACGTCGAGAGAGAGAGAGAGAAAGAGAGAAAGAGAAAGACCGTTCCTTCTTCGCAGTGGAACAAAAAAACCTCCTCGCCCCAGCCCGGATGCCTGGGATTCCTGGCGGAGGGGCCCCGGAGCGGTAACGGTGCAGCTCCGCCAGCTCCCGGCCAAGGTGGTAGCGGAGGAGCCGGGGCGGCCTTGTTGGCACGGCACCGTTGTCCTCTTGTTGTTTCAGCTGCTCTGGATTAATATCAGCGACCAGGAGCTGCGGTGTCCCCCGCCAAGGGGAAAAATCCAGGCGTTGGGACGCTCTGGCAGTGTTGGCAGCTGGGGCTGGAGGAGGCTGCGGGGATGAATGTCCGGCTGTCTGTCCAGGAGGGCTCGGGGGGACGTGGAGGGGACATGCCCTGGATGGGCAGAAGGGCTCCCTGGGGGATGTTTGGAATCCCCTCCCACATCCCCATTCCCTCCTCGCCTCCCACTCTTTTCCTTGGTTATATTTAATGGTGGGAAAAAAGGGGTTCCAAAGGCGTGCACAAATCTCCATCATCTGAGGAGCACTTCGGGCTATTTAATGGGCAATTTCCCCCGAGCCCTCCCCTTCTACAAAACATCCGTTCCCATCTCTCCAAAGCAAAACAAAGCTTTGGGAACGCGGTGCTGGAGCTGCTGCCGGGACACGGGGATGAAGGGTCTGAGAGCTTGGGGATGTGGGAGCCGGGCTCCCACCTCACCATACCATGACTTTGGCAAAGCCTCGGTGTTTTCAGGATGGCAGTGCATCAAAAAATATTCGGGATTTCATCTCCCTTGGCTGTGGCTCACCATGGCCAGGTGGGAAGGTTTTTGGTGAAGCTGTGGCACAGCGAGGCGCAGACCGAGATCTGACTCTCCCGGTGTTGGTGATTTCGGAGTGCAATGCTGCACGTTTTTCTGTATTAAACACCTTGTATTTTTATCCCGATGCCATAATTCATCCCAAAGTAGCAGGCCGGGTGGCTGGTGGGGCGGGTTGTTGCCTGGAGATGCGTGGAGGCTGTTCCCAACCCTCCTGTTTTCTCTCCCAAGTCTGTGACTTCCCTCAGCATCACTTCGCAGCGGTGATTCACGCGCCCGGGCTGCCTCCCTCCCCACTTCCAATGTTCCCCATCTCTTAAACCCAAGGGTTTTGGGGGAGGAAAAGAGGGTGACAGGACTCAGGATGGGAGGAGCAGGATGCTACCCAAGAGCTGGGGCTATAAAAATCATGATTTTTAGGAAAAGAGCCCGCAGTGGTTGAGGGGAACGGTAGCAAGTTGCGGGTGGCTTTTTGGCAGAGCGATGGGGGAAGGCAAAATTGGTACTTTGGGGGTGTTTCGGGTGGGTTTCTCCGGTGAATTCGAAACTCGGTTCTTTGTGCGAGAGCGTGTGTGAGAAGCAGGAACACCCGATGTGTGGGGGGCTCGCCATCTCCCTGCCAGCGCCGGCTCGGGGAACGGCGGACAAAGGGCCGGGGGAGCGGGGCCGGTGGCGATGGGAGCCGGAGCCGGAGCCGCCGCCGAGCCAGGGCGTTGCTGCTCTTTGTCGGGGGCTGCCGCCTCCCCCCGGAGGAGGGGCCATCCCCGGCGGGGCGTGCGGGGACCACCCCCGCGCTGCCACCGAGCATCCCCCCC
>WBNO01003411.1:18897-60784 GCA_013400575.1 Peucedramus taeniatus | reverse complement strand
CCCGCCATGGCCGGGCCGCCCGGTGGCGCGGAGCCGCCGCAGCCCGACACCGGCCGCCGGGAAAGTTAGTGCGAGCGGGGCCGGCAGCAGCAGGAGGAGGAGGAGGAGGAGGAGGAAGAAGCAGCAGCAGCAGCAGCGGCAACAGCCGCCTCCAGCCGCGGCTGCTCCCCGTCCCCTCCGTCGGCTCCTGGAGGCAACTCAGGGGATTCCATCCCGCTCCGTCCCTTTGCCATTTTTGGATGCGGTTTATAGCCAATTTTTTTTTTTTTTACTGGGGAGAAAGCGGAAAAAAAAAAAAAGCGAGGACCCAGCAGCCCAGGACTCCGTGCCGCCGCGCACCCACCGGCTGGATTTTGGGGGTTCCGCCACTGCCGGTGGCACCGGGCGAGGTGACGGCAGCGACCATGCCATCATGTTTTTGAGACAGGAAACCTCCGAGTTTGCCCTGAATGAAGAACTTCCTGTGTTTAAAGTTGTACGAATATCCGCTGACAAGCTCGGTTCAAATGAAAACACGAGAGTCGGGGGGAGAGGCTAATTTGGACCAGCTGGACTTCCACGGCGCTCGGAGCTGGGCAGAAAACGCGCGGAGCCGCTCGCCACTGCCAGCCGGGAGCGGCCGGGACAAGCAGTGCCTTTGTTAGTAAAGAAGGACGGACGGGATAATTTAAGAGCTTCAAACTCTTCCGCCGTTTCTGTCGCGAGCCGCTTGGAATATTTTACCGAAGCTGTTGGATTTTGGATGATCCGCTGATGGATGGGGTTTTTTAGGGGGGCCGGGGGGATGAGATGGGTTGTTTCACTGCTCGGGACTGCCGGTCGGGCTGCTGAGCCGGCGCAGTGCTGCCGGTCCCCCTTCCCATCCCCGTAGTGTCACTTTGGGATTAGAGGCTGCCCCGGTGGATTTGGGACCCGCTGGCCATGTGATGTTTCCTGCCGTGGCGGGCGAAAGGTTGCCAGGGTGGTTCCGTCATCCATAAGGACGAGAGTATGGGCAAACCACTGAGCCGGCCAGACTGTTTACGGCAGAACCGCACTTGCCTGGGGAAGGGCGAGGATGAGGATGGTTATATAGAGGATTGCTACGTGCCCCAGAGATCGATATACGACACAATGAGAATTAACGAGCAGATCGATCAGGGATCGAAGCTCAACCAGCTCTCCAAGAGCACCCTGGGCAAGGGGGATGGCAGCACCATATCCAGCAACGGGACCCTGGGAGCTGCCAACGTCTTCGAGTCCAGGCCGCCGGAACCCAAAAAGCTGGATGAGCGAGTCATCTTCGACCAGCTGAAGCTCAGCAGCGACGTCTCCAAACCGGCGCCGGCTCCGCCAAAGAGGCGACCGAACCCCGAGAAGAAGGAGAACGTCAACCGGCGCTCTTGGAAGTCCTTCATGCCGCCCAACTTCACCGAATTTGCAGAGAGGATGGGGGCTTCGCTGAGCGAGGTGTCGGAGGCGGGCGCTTCCAACCCTTCCCTGCGGGATAAGCGGGATTCCAGTGCCATGCTGGCCGAGCAGCCGGGCCAGCCCGACCACGGCGAGCCCATGTCGGAGTCTCTCACCTTGGAGCACGTCTCCAAGTCATCTGGCACGGCAGAGGCTCTGGCGGCCAAGCAGTTCAGCGTGGATGGCTATGGTGGTACCCGGGACGAGCGCCAGGCCCTGCTGAACGCCGGTGACAGCCGCGTCAGGGACCTGGCCAGGGCCCGCCGGCTCCCCAGTGCCACCTGGCCACGAGCCAGGAAGAATTTCATCAGGGGGAACTTCAACGATGGGCACCAGGAGACCCTGGAGGCCTCCGAGTCGGACTCTACAGTGGAGAACGTCAACCTCTCTCCGTGCCTTAGTGAAGAGCTGCTGGATACGGGACTGGATATTCTCATCACCTCCAATCTCAGGGAGAAAACGGAGTCTGAGCTGAGATTTGAGGAGGACGAGCGCTGGGTGATGATGGAGGAGTGGGAGGAGGCGACGCTGTCAGAGAGAGGAAAGGCTGTTCTGGTGGCAGAGGAGAAGAGGAGCTGTTGCTTGGCAGATATTTCTGAAGAAAGGGAGCAATCCGCTGCTCCGGAGGATGGCTCTGCCCCCAGCCCGGGGACCTCCCGGTCCTGCACGTCCCCTGGGGGTGGTGGCAGCGCGTGCTGCACGGAGGACGTGGCGGTGCAATGTGGGGTTGAGGACTTTGCTCCAGTTTTGGAGCGCTCAACCAGCCCCACGGGCCCTGAGCTGTCCGACACAGACTCGGTTCAGATGTTCCTGGAGCTGGAAGAGCAGTGCCTGAATGAGGACGGGGGCGATGGAGCTGTCCCCAGCTGCTTGGAGATTCAGATGTCCCCAATGGACTCAGAGGGGCTGGACCCAGATTCGGCCAAACTGGTCGGGTTGGTGGTTGAAGTGGGTCAGCACAGGGTCCCCTTGGATATCAGCGCCTCGGACTCTGCCGTTGTGTCAGATCTGGAGGACTTCGATGTCACCTGCAGCTCACAGGTGCTGAGCACGCTGGAGCCCTTGACAGAGCCCTTCTCAGAAAGGGACACCTTGGCTGTCACCCCGACGGACTCGGACGGAGGGGCCTCCCCCAGCCCCGTGGCCATGGCAGGGCTGGGCTCCCTCCTGGAGTGCTCCCCAGCGCTGGTGGGGGAGGTTGATCCTGACCCACTCATGGAGCCGGAGTTTGTGGCTGGTGGGATGCCATGTCCTGGCACAGGGGCACATCCAGCTGCAGGACTGGGAGGAGATGAGTACCCCAGTGCTCCTATGGGGTGGGGTGAAGATAACCAAGACTTGCTTCCTGAGGGGACTTGTCCTAGCCGGGTGTCCCCCTGGCAGCCCCCAGCTCCGGACACAGCGATGGAGGAGCTGGGGTCCCCCCCACGGCACAGCCAGGCTGGCATTGAGGGCATGGATCCATTCAGGACCCATCACCTTCTGCCTGGAAGGACTGAGGTCGCCAGCTGGGATGTCCCAGAACTGGTTTCTGCGGATGAAGCCACAGATTTGGGATCAGGGAGTGGAGCTGAGGGCTGGACTCGTCCAGCAGAGAGTGGGGATGTTTGCTGTGGTTCTCTGCTGCCTTTCCACGCTGGCTCTGCATCAGAGCCAGGCTCCAAGGCACCGACAACATTCCCGGTGCCCGCTGAGGACCTCCCATGGGAAATGGTTTCCCTGGGCCATGGCCTGTCTCTGGAAGGGGCTGCCCACACAGAGGGGTGCCCTGTGGAGGTGGCTGTCACACATAGGGGGACACCAGCAGCCATCCTGCAGCCAGGAGATGTGGACTTGTTGTTTGCCCCCAGCTGGGAGGTCCCATGTCCTGCCAGCCCAGCTGGCCCTGAAGAGCTTCCTGACACATTGTCCATTGCAGGGCCTGCCATCCCATGGGATTTTGGGGAGCTTTCTGCTCCAACCCACCCACTTTCAGCAGGAGGTGTGGCTGTCCTGGAGCCCCAGGCTCAGGGGATGCCACCAGCCACCGGGGATCCTACCATGGATGCTGAGGAACCTCCAGGAGCCACCACCACTGCCATGCCCTTGATGGTGGAGGAGCTTCTGGAAGCCCCACCACCCTTTGCTGACGTGCCTGTTGCCACTGTGCCACCACCAGCAGCCGAGCCACTCGCCTCAGGGGACCTCGGTGGTGACCCCGTGCCATTGGTGGTGGCCTTGGAGGATACAGATGACTTTGCCATCATGGTTGTGCCACCCATCCTGGAGCACCTGCCCGCTGAAGTGGTGGCTTTGGAGGATGACCCCGTTGCGAGCTTACCTGCAGCGGGGGTGGCAGCTTGGGAGGGTCCCCCCGGTGCCTTCTCACCCCTCCCAGAAGGTCCCACCACCCCAGAGCTGCTGGGGACACCCTTTGCCACAGCAGCCAGGGCACAAACCCTCCCCAGGGCTGTGTTGAGGGGCCCCCTCCGTCCCCGCAGCTGTGGGGGTGCCCTTTCCCTCCGTCCCAGCGAGGGAGAGGGGACATCGGGCACGGAGGGACCCCTCGGCGCCGCTCTCATGGCAGAAGGGCCCCCTGCTCTCCCAGATGGATTCGTTCCAGATAACGAGGTATTTGTTGCTCAGGCTCCCGCAGCCGGGGCTTCAGGCACAGAAATCGCTTTATTTTGCACTCCAGGGATGGGTGGGAGGTGGGAGCCCACTCAGTAACGCACGATCTGGGCTTCCAAACAGCCTTCTCCCTCCTGAGGTCGGCTTGAATTTGGCAGGCAAAAAGTTTTTTGGGTTTGGGGGGGTGGTTGGGGATTGTGTGATTGTGTAAGGGAGGCAAAAGATTCTCGCTGCTCGATGACCTGAAATGTTGACTTCCACTTTTTTGGCTTATTAAAGTACATTATGGTCACTCAGATGGAAATCACGGACTTTAGAAAAACCTTCTCGCTGGCTCCTGGCAGGGAGTTCCCATCTCTTGAAGCAGAAAATATATCAGGAAAGAGAAACCTGTAAAATGAATTAAGTGCAAGCAATTCCTGTCCCGTGCAGTCATCGCTGTCTGTAGTTTTTTCTGTGAGCATTGAGGGGCTGAGGCTCAGAAGGTGCTCGGGAAGGGGCTCAGATTCTCTCTGGTGTTTGGGGATTTGTTCTGCTCGTGGCTCTTGCCTGGAGAGACCTCGGTGCTGGAGTTCCCACAGCCGAGCGCTGATTTCCTGCCATCTGGATTAGGAGAAATATCACTAAGGAGACATCAGAAGTTAGTCAGCACCAAAAATCCCGATTTGGTGGCAATTACTCATCCTTTGGGCTGAACCACCCCTTTGAGAGATGCACGTGGAGGGGCTTGGAGAGGTGGTTTCACATGGGGGTCCACGTGAGCACGGGCTGGGACACCCAGAGGGGACCTGGGTGAGGGAAAAACCAGTGGGTTCTTGCCATAGTTGTTTCTGTTGCTTGAAATTCAGTAGGGAGATCCTTGTTTTGGATTCAGCACCTCTGATTGTTAACCCCACAAACCTTCCCCTTGCTCCAAGCGTTGCTGGAGATGCTTCCTGGAATTCCACATCCAGCAGCAGAGGGGTTAAGGGAGATGAGGGAAGCAGAAAGCCAGGGGATGCTTTGGGAAGCCTTTCTGGGAGTGAGGAGGAGGTGTGGTGGAGCAGATGTCCTTCTGCTCTCCCAGAATGTCTGTCCAGCTCTTCCCCAGGGCAGGACACCTTGCTCCACGGCAAAGGGGACTCGTTAAATATTTGTTTCCAAGCTGAGTCACAGTGAGGTTAATGAGCTAAATCACTGGAATCTTTTATGAGCAAAGGAAAACAAGTGTGTTGGACACGCTCACCCTCAGGCTGTTGCTGGGATTATTTTTGTCAGGCTCCTCAGGGAGCTTCAGGCTCTCAGGCTGGCTGATACCTGTGTTGCAGGTACCCCTGGTTGGATCACCCAGCCTTTTCCACAGGGCTCCCTCCCTGCCTGGCTCCTTTGGAGTTTGTTTTGCAGTACATGAGAGCTCGGACCAGCCTGGCATGCCAGGCTTATCAGCCTGATCCTTTTGTGGGTTTGGCTCTTCTACCCAGCAGCTCCATATATAAACAGTAACAGGAGAACAGCCCGGGAATCGGTGATTCCAAGTCCCCATTTATTTCTTATAACAGAGTTCTCCATGAGCAAACAGCTCTGGACAGTGTCTGCCAGCTCACCCTTCGCTCATGTCCTGGAGGGACCTCCCTGCCCTCTGGCTGCTGAGCTCTGCTGGGAAAAAGTAGCTTTTTTTTCCTTTGGAAATGAAGCAGGGAAAGTCAAAGCAGTGCCTCTTGCTCAGGCTGGGAGCTGTGCCTGTGTGTTTTGGGGGATTTTGGTGTTTTTAGGGGGTTTTGCTTCGTGCCCCTCCAGAGCAAAGCGATTGCCGGGCGCACAGAGCCGTGTCCTCCACGAGTTGCTGCTCTGCTGGGGGAGATCTTGCATCCAAGTGGGAATTTTTCAGTGCAGGCGGTGCCCGTGCATTCTTGGGCACAGGGAGCAGGTGGCTGCTTGCCATCCCCTCTGCTTCCCAACGGGAAAACGTGACAGGGCCAAGGGCTCTGCTCCTGCCCAGCGCCTGCTGAGGGCTGACCCGTGCTCTGCATGGGCTCCTGGGCCAGGGGAGCAGAGTGAGCCAGGAATCTCCTCCCTATTTTTGGGGTGTTTGCAGTGGGGGACAGGGCGGGCTTGTCCATTGGGGCTGGTGGGGAAGGACTGCAGAGGGGCAGCGCGTGGTTCCAGCAGATCCCCGGCTCTGATAAAGAGCATTTATCTCCTCCAGAGAAACAGGATTCTCCCTGCTGCCTCTCCTGACAATGGGGAGCTTCATTCGCTCTCCTCCCCCTTACCTATCAAATCTTTTTTGGTTTAGAAAGCTTTTCCCCACAGGATTCCCAGGCAGGACCGTGCCAAATCCGTGGTAAACGACTCGCACATTAATTGCCTATTGCCTTTGTCTTTCGAAATACAGCGAGCTCCTCACTGCCTGTAATTTCGTGGTTAACAAAACTCATATGATGTCAGGTCTCCGTTCTCAATAGCTTCACTGTGAGAATTGCTTGGGATTTTTCCCCAGGAGCATTATTTCCCAATCTGATGGCGAGTCGGAGCCGATGCTCTCATTTCTTCCTTAGTTTTCTCCTTTTACCTCACTCCAGTGTTTGGAAAAATGGGATTTACTCATTTAAAACCAGAGGTGGGTGTGGATAGACCCTGAGTTGTGCTCCACACCAGCAGATTCCTGTGACATCTGTGTCAGTAGGTCAAGGCGAGGGAGGAGTTTAGACAAACTTGCACAATTCCAATAAAATCGGTGCAAGTGGCTACTGCGTCTTCCCTAGAGGGGAAAGCCTGTTATATCCATGGAAAGACTGAGCAGCTGGAAGAGCAGCTCAGAGCTTATAAATCACCTTTTCTCCCCCACCTTTTCCACCCCACAGCAATTCCAGAAGGAGCAAGTGGATCCCCTCCAGCTAAAGCTACAACAAGTCAATGGAGTTGGTCAGGGACTCATCCAAAGCGCCGGGAAAAACTGTGATGTCCAAGGGCTGGAGCATGACATGGAGGAAATCAACACCCGCTGGAACACCCTCAACAAGAAGGTGGGAGCTTGGAGAGGGGCTGTCCCTGGTTTCTCTGGGGTCTGGGGGAAGGAGGGGATCACGGCCAGGGAGCTGAGGCTCCGGTGCCGGTGCCTGACACTGCAGTGGGGTTGTTTTTGGGGTGCAGGTGGCCCAGCGGGTGGCCCAGCTGCAGGAGGCCCTGTTGCACTGCGGGAAGTTCCAGGACGCCCTGGAGCCACTGCTGAGCTGGCTGGCAGACACCGAGGAGCTCATCTCCAACCAGAAACCTCCCTCTGCCGAGTACAAGGTGGTGAAAGCCCAGATCCAAGAGCAGAAGGTGAGTGAGCACTGGGTGGCTCTATGGGAGGGGAGCTCAGGACAACCAGACAATATTTTGAGGGTGCAGCTGGGATGTCTGTGCTTCTTTCCTGGTGGATCTCAGTTCCTCACATCCCAATGTAATGAGCAGTTTGCCCACACTCAACGATCTCCATCGCTCAAATCACCGCGTCCCTTGGTTGTCCCGCTGCCTCTTGAAGTTGGTTTTGCTTGTCGGCCGTGTTTTTCCAGCCCTGAGTTTTGCTTTGTGCTGATAATTCTGCTGTGTCAGGAGCGAGCTGGTGGTGGTGCAGGGCCTGGTTTGGGTGTTTGGACAAAGGGAACGTTACAAAGTGTGAGAGCAGGCCCAAGGTGTGCCGGTGTTTGCTGAGATAACAGCCCGGGGTCGGTGCCTGCCCTCGGAGTGGGAGGAGGGGAGGTCAAGTGTGATCATGGGGAAATATTTTAGAAATTAATTCTTACCCAGGCTTGGTCTGACGTGTGGAGTTTGGAAGAGGAAATGCACTTCAAGTGGAAGTCAAAAACTTGATAAGTTGGAGGGGGTTGGTGGGAAAGACTGGGAAAACTCTTCTGGCACAGAAGTGGTTTGGATCTTGAGTAGTGTAAGAGAGGGAAGGGGGAGGGAAAAGGAAAGAAAAGGAAAAAGAGAAGAGGAACGAAAAGGGGAAAGGAAAATGGAATGGAGTGGAATGGAGTGGAATGGAGTGGAATGGAATGGAATGGAATGGAATAGAATAGAATAGAATAGAATAGAATAGAATAGAATAGAATAGAATAGAATAGAATAGAATAGAATAGAGAAAATGAAAGTTCAGTTGGATGAGACCTACAATGATCACCCTGTCCAGCTGCTTGACCACTTCAGGACTGCCCAAATCAAAGGATGTGATTATTGTCATGTAATATAATATAACAATATAATGTAACTCTGTAATTTTTTGAACTGGTTTTGAAGGCAGAACCGTCCCCCTGGGCTGTGCCTGTTCTCAGCCCAGTGCTGGCAGCGGTTCTGAACCATAATTAGAGATCTGACCCCTCCAAGGACTGGATTTGGTTCTGCTGCCCCAATCTGATAACTTCCCCCTTTCCTTTGCCTCCCCAAAGCTGCTCCAGCGCCTCCTGGACGATCGCAAGGCCACGGTGGAGATGATCCAGGCGGAGGGCGACCGGATCGCGCAGTCGGCCGAGCCCGCCGACCGGGACAAGATCGTGGGGCAGCTGGAGAGCCTGGCACGGCGCTGGGAAGGGCTGCTGGGCAGGGCAGCTGCCAGGTGAGAGGCACTGGGACCAGCTCATCCCAGCAGTCGTGGTGCCCCGGAGCCTGGGGTGACAGCGTTCGGGAAGCTGGCGGAGATTTGGGTGCAGATACATCCTGGAAACAGCTGGAAAACATGAGGAGTCAAAGGCTGGCTGGGAGCTGGTGCATCTGATAGCAGTGGTTTACAATGGCAGGGAAGAGCTGAGATTAAATAATTTCCCTGCAGGGGAGGGATGTTATTTTTATTCCTCTAAGCTTTAACGTTTAGCAACATCCTGTTGACACCTTTATGCTGCCAGAATCTTGTTTATGAGTGACTTATTTCTACCTAAGCTGATGTTTGAGGTTATGAAGTCACTTCTGAGGCCAGATTGGACCTTTCTCCATGTTTTTAATCATTGCCAGCAAGCTGGACTGTCCATCCAGGATTGTCTTTAACCAAAAGCTCTGAAAGACCAAGAGCCTGGCCACAAGCGGAGGGATCTCCAATTCAGTGATAGGGATGGAACAAATGGAACTAAATGATCTTTAAGGTCCTTTCCATCTCAAACTGTTCCATGAAAAGCTGCACAGTGGGGAAGCCCTTCTGCCACCTTCACAGGACAATAAACTAAAGGCACAGCTGCAGGAAAAGCTTATTTTGCAGTTCCTCCACATTGATTTTTATCTTTGCCATTGTAGCTTGCCTGACAATGGTGTCTCACCTTGCTCTGAACAGAGCTGCTTCTTCCAAATACCTGAAGCTGCTTCCCATGCCTGACTCCAACTGGGAGCTGCCCCTTAATGTTTTCATTGACTCAAAGAATCACAGACTGGTTTTGGTTGGAGGGGACCTGAAAAAACCATCTTGTTCCACCCCCCTGCTGAGAGCAGGGACACCTCCCACCAGACCAGGCCGCTCAGGGCCGCATCCAACCTGGCCTTGAACAATTATTTCCTTCTAATTTTATGATTACTCTTTATAGGCAGAAGCAGCTGGAGGATATCTTGGTGCTGGCAAAGCAGTTCCACGAAACCACGGAGCCCGTGTCCGACTGGCTGTCGGTGACAGAGAAGAAACTGGCCAACTCTGAGCCCATTGGCACCCAGACTGCCAAAATCCAGCAGCAGATCAGCCGCCACAAGGTAGGACCTGTGCAGGAGCAGGATGGAGGTGGTTGGAGTCAGGTCCCACTCCAGTGGTTGTTTCCACCACAACCAAAGAGGTTTTTGGCACAAACAAGGACTGGAGGAGTTATCCAGGCTGTTTTATGTACAGAGAAGGCTGCAAGCCCTGACCCACCAGCGTGGCTAAACATTAAGCTGGTGTCCTTGCACCTCCCAGCAGGTTTGGATAGAAAAAATCATTCCCATTCATGTGTTTCTTTTTAATTTCAACTCAGTTTGCCCGTTCAGGGGTGGCTTTTATGTCTCCTCCATTTTTCAGTTACGTTCATTGTTGCGTTCCCTTTTACATTGCGTTCCTTTCGTTTCCCTCATTCTCCACTCATTATTTTTTTTTTCCCCTTTCTGTTGTCCATTCTACCCTCCACCATTCAGGCTCTCGAGGAAGAGATAGAGAGCCACGCTGCCGACGTGTCTCGGGCACTGGGGGTCGGGCAGTCCCTGTCCTCCCTGAGCTGTGCTGCTGAGCAGAGGCTGCTGGCAGAGAAATTAGAGGCTCTGCAGAGCCGCTACGGCGAGGTCCGGGAGCGGTGCGGCCGGAAGGCAGCACTGCTGGACCAGGCTCTGGCCAACGCCAGGCTTTTTGGGGAGGAGGAGGTGGAAGTGCTCAACTGGCTGGCTGAGGTGGAGGACAAGCTGGGCTCAGTGTCCATAAAGGATTACAAACGGGACGTCCTGCAGAAGCAGCATGCCGACCAGCTGGTATTTCCCCCTTTTTTTTTTTTTTTGTTTCTTCTGTGTTTGTGTTGTTTGTTTTGTTGAGTTTTATCTGGTTTTGTTTATGTTTCTGGTCTGATTTTAATTTTGAGAAGCTCGTTCTGCTGCTGGGTCTCTGTGAGGCTTGGAGAGGAGTGTAAAGAGATTTCATGTGTTATAAACAACAATTGTGCCCTCCCCCCCAAAAAAAAATGGGTTTCTCGAGGCAGGGGAACTTCAAATGGTTTGTTTGATTTGTGAACAGTGTCTGAGCCAGCTTGGCCACCCTGTGCCTTCAGAAAGCTGGATGCTGTTTCCAAAATTGAGAGCTGGAAAAGCCTGGTGGGTTTTGGAGCTGGGCTGGCCACTGAGGAAGCCTCTGCATCCTCTCCCTGGGGCTGTGCAGGCTCTTTTCAAGAGTGAGGTTCTGTCTAATACAAGGGCGAGTCCTTTGGTGACACAGATCCAATGGGTTGGGTTGGGTTTGCTCTGAGATTTGGTCCCAGAAATCCCAATAATTCCCATAGCAGGATGACTGGACAGCTTTCAGATGAGTTGTCCAGCCTGCCTGTGCTCAGTAGAGAAGTTCGTGCCCCCCATAGCATCTCTGGCTGGCAGGACACTGGGACCTGCCTGCAGCAGGATAACCCAAATTTGCCTTTTTCTTCAGGCTCTGAATGAGGAAATTGTGAACAGGAAGAAGAACGTGGACCAAGCCATTAGAAATGGACAAGCTCTCCTGAAGCAAACCACAGGTAACACAGAGGAGATCTTGGCACAGTCTGGGAAATCTGGGGGGTCTGGGAATCCATCCTCCACATGCTTTTCCTTGGGAAGTCCATGCTCTGTTGGGTGGAGGCTTTTCTCCCTCAGGTCTTCATTTCCTTTTGGAAACTCCCAAAGTAGCTGGTTTGCATCCAGGCTTGGATGCTAAGCCACAAACATTCCAGCTTAGGATTTGCTTGGTCCCAAAATCCCAACCTCACAGCTTGGGGAGCGGGTGATTCCCACTGCTGCTGTGGGGATGCTCAGTGCTGAGGGAGGCTTTTCTCACTGCAGCCAGCTGCTAAATCACATGGAAAAGAGGTTAAAAATACCCCCAGCCCTCTCCTAATATTGCTTTCCCAGACTGAGCAGTTGTGGCTGTTGCCACGTGGGTGTGAGTTTATGTTTATGAGTGGGAAGAGAGGTCGGGGCGCTGCGTTTCCTTCAGATGTGGTCTGCTCAGAGCAGATGTACAGCCCTGTGTCCTTGTGGGAGCTGTGGAGCAGGAAGAGTGATTACAAAGGATTTGGCAGGCAGCTCTGTGTCCTCTTGGAAACAGCAGCGAGGGGTGAACTGACCCTTTTTTCTTGGAGCTGTGACACGTTGATGAGAACTGAGTTGGGGTGGCTTTGGGGCTTGTGGCAAAGCCAGGCTTGGCAGCACACTTCCATCCCA
Source organism: Peucedramus taeniatus (assembly GCA_013400575.1). Lineage (NCBI taxonomy): Eukaryota > Metazoa > Chordata > Aves > Passeriformes > Fringillidae > Peucedramus > Peucedramus taeniatus. The sequence continues at coordinate 48,862 of WBNO01003411.1, read as the reverse complement.
TCCCATCCCATCCCATCCCATCCCATCCCATCCCATCCCATCCCAGGGATGAGGTGGATGTTATGCTGGTGGAAGATGCCAACTCTTAGTAAAACCAGACAATAATACAAAGAAAAGTGTGGCTGGAATTCGCTGTTTAAAAGGGGGAGGGACAGAGAAAATGGCTCCTGAAGCCTCCTGGGGTGGCTCCTGAAGCCCCCAGAGCCCAGCATCATTTTCCCCTTGCTGCTGTCCCCTTGCAGGGGAGGAGGTGCTGCTGATCCAGGAGAAGCTGGATGGAATCAAGACCCGCTACTCCGACATCACCGCCGCCAGCTCCAAGGCCCTGCGCACGCTGGAGCAGGCCCGGCAGCTGGCCACCAAATTCCAGTCCACCCACGAGGAGCTCACAGGGTGGATGAGCAAGGTGGAGGACGAGCTGGCTTCCAGTGGGGCACAATCCCCTGCTGGCGAGCAGATCCCCCAATTCCAGCAGCGGCAAAAGGTGGGAGAGCAGCGCCCCGGGGTTGGGATGGTTTGTTCTCTGCTTTGGGAGGCTTTGGGGAGGACACACATCCATGGGTGCCTTCCACAGGAGCTGAAGAAGGAGGTGATGGAGCACAGGCTCGTGCTGGACACGGTGAATGAGGTGAGCCGGGCTCTGCTGGAGCTGGTTCCTTGGAGAGCCCGGGAGGGGCTGGACAAGCTGGTGTCGGACACCAACGAGCGCTACAAGCTGGTCAGTGACACCATCAAGCAGAGGGTGGAGGAGATTGATGCTGCTATTCAGAGGTCTCAGCAGGTGAGTGAATAACCCCTGCAGGGTTTGCTTGAGCAGCCGGGCACTGCTCGTCACACGGAACCTGGCAGTGGGAGGGATGGCAAGCACAGCCAGCCAAAGGGCAAATCCCATCAGGAATGCCAAAGAATGGACCCCAGCAGCAGTGTGTGCCAGCAGGGATGGTGGCTGACCCGTCCTGGTGTGTGTTTTTGGGATGGGATAACTCTGGAGCAGCACTGTGTTATCCTGCCTGTGAGCTTCTGCCTGCAGGGGTGATGTAGATGGTGTGAAACTGGTGATGGGTGACTGTCAAAGCTGGGAAAACATCATCCCCTACTGGGAGAGCACTGGGATTTGTTCCAGGCCAACAGTCCTCCCCAAAAAGGCTTGTCCTGCACAGACTGTGGAGTGCTGGGAATACCTGACCTCGCTCCATGGAGTCAGTTCTCCACAGAGGAGCAAAGAAAATGCTCCTGGTCACAGGGATGTCCCTTTCCCTGCAGGCAGGGAGGGTGTAGGGAGAGGTGGCTACTCCAGCTTGCCCCAAAACCAGCTGCAGGAGCCACGAGGGCAGCGTGGAGTCAGAAACCTGAGCCCCACCCCAGTGTCCCCTTCTCCTCCACACACCGGGGCGAGGCTTTTGTCCCTGCTGGGTCCCTCTGTGGTTGCCACTGTCCCCAGCTCCCTGTGTGCTCCATCCCTGCTGCCCAGCACTGACCACTGTCCTTCCTCTCCCCTGTGCCAGTACGAGCAGGCAGCTGATGCAGAGCTGGCCTGGGTGGCTGAGACCAAGAGGAAGCTGATGGCTCTGGGTCCCATCCGCCTGGAGCAGGACCAGACAACGGCTCAGCTGCAGGTGCAGAAGGTCTGTGTGCACTCCCTGGTGGGATCTGTGGGGTGGGCAGCAAGGAGGGATGGTCTAATTTGGGTCATGGGTTGCATTTTGCAGGAGCAGCTTTACCCAGGGGTGTGCAGTGCTGAGCTCAGAGCAGCAGGAGAGATGCAACACTTGTCCTTGAGATGTGAAAGGGAAAAAAAAAAACAAAGGGAAAAAATGCTCTAAATCATCCAAGTGTTGAGCTTCCCAATGAAAAAGCTTCCTGTCTGTTTACAAGAGCCATTTAGGGCTTGATGGGTGCTTTGCTTTGGTCTCCCTTGGGAGAACTGCTCCCATGGAAGATTTTCCTTGTGGCCACCAGAGCAAGCTCTGCCAGGGTCTCACCGGCACTGGCAGCAGGAAGGGTTTAGAGAAATGTATATATTGATTAATGAGGGTGGTTTCCATTTGCTTTTTGCTCATTGTTCCCTGCAGTGAGGGACTCCACAGTTCCCTCTCGGCAGCCAGGCATGGAACAAAGAGGTGCTGGAGGGGTTGGGTTGTTTTTTTTTCTATGTATCTTTTGAGATGAGCTCATGCCTGAAAGAACGTGCACTTTAAATAAACGGCCCTTTTCTTCCCTCTGCCTGGGCAATCAGAGCAGCATGCAGGCTTATTGGATTTAAAATTAAAGAAAAAAAAAAAGAAAAATAAGACAGTGTTATAAGAGATGGGGGATTGAACCATTGAGCATTAAGTTAAATTGAGCTCAGCTTCCTGCTGTTAATCTCGTGGACCTTGGGAATGGCAAAGTTATTGGTGGATGCAGCTCTGGAGAGCATCATTTTGTGGGATAACATCCACTAACAAATGGATGATGGAGCTTTTCCTCCACTGAGGACCTTGGGTGTGGATTATGCCTAATTTTAAGAGCTGGTTTTGGTTCTTTGAAAGAGAGAGGTTGGTGTAGATGAGGAAAACAGGCAGGAATCTGCATTCCCAGCCAGATTTTCAGTTTGCCACAGGACACTTAGGCTGAGTTTTGCAGGAGGATGCTGTGGATGGGCTGAGGGGAGGTTGGGCTCAGCTCTGAGTTCTCCTCTTTCTCTTTCTGCAGGCGTTTTCCATCGACATCATCCGGCACAAAGACTCCATGGATGAGCTGTTCAGCCAGCGCAACGAGATCTTCGGCACCTGCGGGGAGGAACAAAAAGCTGTTCTCCAGGTGAGCCCCCTCTGCTATTTACTGCAGCAAGGAGGGACAGAGAGGTGAATCCTCAGCCCTGGCACATGCTGAAGGAGTTTAAAATTACCCCATCTTCAGTAATTCCCACCAGCCTTAGCAGAAATCTCTTTACACTTATGACTCTCCTTTATTGCCTGTTTTTATTGCAAGGTTTGGGGATGGGGAGGGGGAGATTCCCAAGGCTGCTTTAATTGGAATTATGATGTGGAAGGCCACCAAATGTGGCATGCACATTCACTGAATATGATTCCTTCACTCAGGATTTTTATCCTGGAAAGCTGAAAAGGCAGAGAGAAGCCAGAGATGGGAAATAATCCTGATCTCATTCACTTCTCTTGTGTTTTGCTCATGTGGAATGGGTTAGGAATTGTTTACCTGAAGTGATGAACCTTGATTGGGCTCTGGTGTGAGTTGTTTTGGTTTCTTGGCCAATGGTCACAGGAACTGTATCAGGGCTCTGGAAAGAGTCACGAGTTTTCATTATTATTTTTTTAGCCTTCTGTAAGAATCCTTTCTCTATTCTTTAGTATAGTTCAGTATAGTTTTCTTTAACATAATATAGCATCATAAAATAATAAAATAACCTTCTGATCACATGGAGTCAGAGCATCATTCCTCCCTGCCACGGAGGTCGCTGATTTTACAATAAAGAAAGGCACCTCCTTCTCTTCCAGCTCGCAGCGTGGAGCTGGCCCTTTTCCTGGGCCCTTTTGCATCCCTCCCCATAACTCTCCTCCCTGGTTTTTTTAGGAGAAAACCGAGTCCTTGGTGCAGCAGTACGAGGCTGTGAGCCAGCTCAACTCAGAGCGCTACGCCCGCTTGGAGCGTGCCCAGGTCCTGGTCAACCAGTTCTGGGAGACCTACGAGGAGCTGAACCCATGGATTGAGGAGACCCAAGCCCTCATCTCCCAGCTGCCACCCCCAGCCATCGACCACGAGCAGCTCAAGCAGCAGCAGGATGACATGAGGGTGAGGATGCAGATTTTGCACCTCCTGTCCATCAACAGAGGGCAAGAGCAGCTTTTGCTTCTGAATTTTCCTCCTTTTTCTCCCCTTTTCTGTTCTTTTTGGGGAGTTTGCTTGTGTAATGCAAGAGTGCCACGTGAAAATCCCTTATGTTGAAGCACTCCTTACCAAAATTCAGCTTGCTCCCAAGGAAACCTGGCTGCTTTTTGGATCTCCTTCCTGCTCATGGCAGGAAAAAAACACTTTGTGCTTTTAGGGCAGAGACTGCAAAGCACAAAATTCCCAGTGGGGTCCCCTGTGGAGCTGTGGGGAGGGTCAGAGGCTGGGGAAGGACCCGTGCCAGGCGCTGTGCCATAGCCATGTTGGGAAGAGCCGAGTGCCATGTGCTTGGCAGATGCTGGGGCATGAAATCCAGGGTGTGAGTTCCTCCCAGATACCATCACTGCTCTTGGAGTGCTGTTTGGAATAAATAGGCAGCGGCTTGCAGCAGATTTCTAAACAAATGTGGTTTTTTTTCCCCTCTCTATTCCCTAGCAACTGAGAGAATCCATCGCTGAACACAAACCTCACATAGACAAGCTGCTGAAAATCGGGCCCCAGCTCAAGGACCTCAACCCTGAGGAAGGGGAGATGGTGCAGGAAAAATACTCCAGGGCTGAGGCTTTGTATGCCAGAATCAAGGAGGAGGTTTGCCAGCGGGCCCTGGCGCTGGATGAGGCTTTCTCACAATCCACCCAGGTATGCCAGGGTGCCAGGGAGGTGAATCTTCCTCTCACAGCCCCCTGGGAGAGCCACGTGCTTTGGAATGTGGTTTTATTCCCCTTATAAAACCCCTTTATAAAGCATAATGTGGTCAGGCACCTCCAGGGTAGTTTCCTGCTGGCTGTGGGAGCAGAGGAGAAGGTGTTTGAGGCTCCACACAGTAAATAGGGTCGTAAATTTTTACGACTTTAGTAATGATGCTGGTTCAAAGGGGCTGCTCTGGCATCCATCCAAGGTTGGAAAGGCCTCTTGAAAGAGCTTGAAGAGATAATTTTCAGTTCTGATAAGCTGTGAGTGCAGTGAGCAGCCATGGGATGCTTTGTATGGGAGAGGTAACGGACGTCTCTGGGGTCTGGGCATCTCCTGAGGAGGTGGGTGAGTGCAGGAGGAGAACTGGGAAAGGAAGGGCAGAGACTGGAGGTGCTGGAGTCCAGAAAGGGGGTGAAGTGCTCCTGCTGCTGAGGGTTGATGACCCCCAGTTATGTTTCATTTCACCCCGTGTTACCGTAGCGCAGTTGGTTTTTGTCACGTCCTGGGTGTTTATTTTCTTAATTCCTGTATTGTGTAGTCACTTCTCTTGGTTTGCATTTGTATTAACTCCGAGTTTCTCCCCCCCCCACATTCCCCTCCCCTCTCATCTCTCACTCCCATTGTGGAATGTGTTGTCTGTGTGTGTTGCTGCCTGTGCCCGTCCTCCCCACATGGTCCCATTTCATTCTTGTGTTGACTGCGCCCCACCATTGCAGATTTCGGAGGTAAGCGAGTCCCCCCACCACAGATGTTCATTTACCCTCCCTGGCCTGATTCTATTTGACACCCAGACTTTCATTTCTGGTCCATGCACAGCTCAGCAGAACATGCTTCAAATTTAACGCCGGGGGTGGGGCTGGAATCACATTTTTTGGGATGGCTTTGGTTGCGTGGCCGCCTGGTCTCAGCTTCCGCTGGGAATGCTTCCTGCAGGGCAGAGGTTTTGCTTTTGGAAGGGTTCACACTGCTCCAGCTGGATGTGCTGGCTTGCTCCTGCTTCTTGGCTGAGCCAGCCTGTCCTGATCAACTTTGCACCGAGAGCCCCAGCCTCTCTCTGCTGGGAGAGAGAGTGGGCACCTGTACTGGTGTGTTCCCAGTAAGAACTGGGAGAGGGACAAGAGCAGCCCCAGTGCTGAGCTGTCCTTCCCACCAGCAGAGACAGTTTGGGATCTTTAAGGCCAAAGTTGACTTTTCTCTAAAAAAACAATAATAAACCCTGCTAGACCCCCTCCCTCCCTCACTCCTGGCTTTCTGGTTCTGCTTTTGAGGCCGCAGCTCCATGGCAGCTCCTCCCCACCCGCATGCAGCTCCTGCTGATCCTAAAAACTGGGATGGGTTTCCAGTGGCCTTACACCACGTGGAGATTCCCATCAGCACCAAACACGGGCGCTTTTCCAGCAGCATTTTTTGCCTGGGTACTCCCTCAACCAGCACTGCTTTTGTGCCCAGCCACCAAAACCGAGACAGCGGCAAAAAAAGTGAATTTTTAGGGCGCTGCCGTGTTTGGATCACGGGTGCTCTGTGAGTGTCCATGGGTGCTCTGTGTGCTCTGCTGGAGCAGGGCAGGTGTGAGCAGGAGGCTGCAGAGGTGTCATTGCTGCTGCAGAGGTGTCATTGCTGCTGCAGAGATGTGGTTGCTGCTGTCACAGGCGTTGCCCATCCCATCTCCAGGGCGGAGCAGCGCTCTGGGCCGTGGCTCTTGCTGGCAGCTCCGCGGTGTCACTTTGTCCCCTCCTTCCTGCCCTAATGGCTTCGCTCCTCTCCAGTTCCACGACAAGATCGAGCCCATGCTGGAGACCCTGGAGAGCCTCTCCTCCCGCCTGCGGCTGCCGCCCCTGATCCCCGCCGAGGTCGACAAGATCCGGGAGTGCATCAGCGAGAACAAAAACTCCACGGTGGAGCTGGAGAAGCTGCAGCCCTCCTTCGAGGCCCTCAAACGCCGTGGGGAAGAGCTCATCGCCCGCTCCCAGGGAGCAGACAAGGACCTGGCAGCTAAAGGTAGCTCTGGGGGGGTTTAAGCATCCAACTTCTCCCCAAACCACGACTCCGTCACTTCTGGGGAGGCTTTGATGTCTTAAGGGTGTGTTTTGGAGGTTCTCCTGGCTTTAGGAGGAAGGATAAGTCTTCTGGATGGATTTGGGAGGTTCTCCTAGACTTAGGATCAAGGTTGAGTGCTCTATGTGGATTTGGGAGGTTCTCCTGGACTTAGGACCAAGGTTGAGTCCTCTGTATGGATTTGGGAGGTTCTTCTGGCTTTAGGACCAAGGATGAGTCCGATGAATGGATGGATGGATGGATGGATGGATGGATGGATGGATGGATGGATGGATGGATGGATGTGCCTGCTTCCATCTGGAACAGACAGGGTGGCATCAGCCAGAAGAAAAAAAAAGTATTTGTGGCTCCTCAGCCCAGCTGGCCTCTTGTTTGGTGGCCCCTGGGACAGGATTTGTTCAGCATCTAATGGAGGGGAGGGACATCCCCCAGCACAAAAAACCCATCAGCACGATTGGCACTAATTGGCACCTTCCTTGGCAGATCAACAGGCAGCTCATGCACTGAGTGAGCAGGGACTTCATGCTAGAGGTGGCCAGAACAGAGGTTTGTTGGAGGGAGAGTGTGTGGGCAAATTTGCCCCGAGCTTGCACATAAATAAAGGCTTTTCTGCAAGCTGGAGTTTCTCACGTCCCTCAGAGTTAATGCTCTGATAGCCCTGGCCATCTTTATTCCCCTCTATATATTCTGTTGGCTGTTTCTGAGTGTTTTCAAAATGCTCTTGCATTTTTAGGTTTCCTTCTTCACTGAATACTTTCATTTCCTTCCACAGTCATCCAGGACAAGTTGGATCAGATGGTTTTCTTCTGGGAAGACATCAAAGCTCGGACCGAGGAACGTGAGATGAAGTTCCTTGATGTCTTGGAGCTTGCAGAGAAGTTCTGGTATGACATGGCAGCGCTCCTGACAACCATCAAGGACACCCAGGACATTGTCCACGACCTGGAGAGCCCAGGCATTGACCCCTCCATCATCAAGCAGCAGGTGGAAGCAGCAGAGGTGAGGCCCCTGGGGCTGTTCCTCAGTCTGGAGCTTGTCTGCCCTCAGCTTATCTGCTAAATTGGGAAGATCTTAGATCATGGCTGTGGCTGTAAATCAGTTTTGTAGGTGGTCAGTCAGATTATGAAGAGCAATTTCCATTGCAGTTTGGAGCTGCAAGGGAAAAACCAGAAGTGGATTTCACATATCCTTCACCTTAAATCCCATTATCTGCTGCTGTTTTGGGAAGCACACGGAGCTCTGCGTGGTCAGAGCTCTGTGCCCACTCTCTTGGAGTGATGTGGAAGCTTGCAGGGCTCTGCTCCCAGCCCAAGCCAGAGGCTGGCTGGCGTGGGAGGAGTATATTTAGGTTTTGGTCAGACCAGAGGTAAGTGCTTGGATTTGTCCAAGTGGCAAAATCCACTTCAGGTGGATTTGAGTTGACTCAGGCCTTGAGGAGCAGGGATGTTTCTCTGTGCTTTGCTAAGTTTAGCCTTGCTGCTCCCTTTTCATAACCATTCTAACTCTGGTTTGCACCTTTTGAACCTCAAAACCCTCACTCCTGTATTGACAAAAAGCTCCTGTAAACAGCACTTCTCCTGTAAACAACATCTTCAGCCAGGACAGTTGAGGCTCACAGCTAAATACAGATGTTCTTATTTTAGTCCCAGAGGTGGGAGCAGACCAGGGTGGTGTTGGTGGTGACAAAAGTGGCCACCTGCTCTCTGTTGTGGAAGGGGCTGACAGCTGGTCTGTGAGCCAGGAAGAGTTAGCTGAAGAAGAAGCTGATAAGGTTCACGTTTACCTCTGAAAAGAACTCTACCAAGGTCGTTGGCATGGAAACTGAGAAGAAGAAAAAGATAAACAAAAGAAACCTGCAGTTGGATGCTAGCTGAAAACAGTGGTGGAGACTGCTTTGTACCAATGAACACTGAGTTGATCTGTTGTAACCAATGAGTAAAGTATAAACTTTGTGGGAAGGTATAACAGGCAGCACACTGTTACAATCAAGATTTGGGAATCTTGAAACAAAGAGAGAAGAAAGAAGCCTTCTGATATTGTGTTAATTTCAGAGTTTATTATTTACAGAATTGTTCTGTGTGACCATCTCAACAGCAACACTCTGTGTCACCTCCTCTTGGGGTTTGGAGTTGGGCTGTTGGCCAAGGTGCAGGGTGCTGGAGCAGGAAGGAGCCTCCTGCTCATGGAGCAATTTTGGAAGAGGGGTTTGATCATAAAGGTTTTCCTTCTGTGGCTGTGCCTCTGCAGACCATCAAGGAGGAGACAGATGGGTTGCACGAAGAGCTGGAGTTCATCCGCCTCCTCGGGACCGATCTGATCTTTGCCTGTGGGGAGACTGAGAAGCCAGAAGTGAAAAAGAGCATTGATGAGGTAGGGAGAGCTTCCCCTCCAGATAAAATCAGGTGGGAGCAAGTGGGAGCTCTGGTTGAGGAGCCTGATGAATTTTGTGTTGCTCAGATGAACAACGCGTGGGAAAACCTAAACAAAACATGGAAGGAGAGGCTGGAGAAGCTGGAGGAAGCCATGCAGTCAGCTGTGCAGTACCAAGACACGCTCCAAGTAAGAGGCAGGGCTGCTGGTGTGGAGTGGGTGGGCCTTGGGAACACCACTGTGAGCCCACTCCCTGCAGCTGTGCTGGGATTTGCACTTCCTTGAAGCAGGAAGCTTCTCCTGGGAGAGTTTGTGCAGGCTCTGAGGGAGCCTGAGCTCAGCCACCAGCTCTGAGGAGAAGCAGATATTTGACTGCATTGGTCTTCCCAAATCTTGATTCCTGCTTGGAGCAGCAGGATGAGGGAAGGCAAGAGGGAGCTGGACAGGCAGAGCTGCCCTGACAAAAGAGTTTCATGGATGTGGGGAGGTGGAGGGACCATCTTCATCCCCTGACCAGCTGCAGGGGGGACATTTTACCATTCCCTCACGTTGTCCTTGCTCTTTCCAGGCCATGTTTGACTGGCTGGACAACGCTGTGATCAAACTGTGCAACATGTCCCCTGTGGGCACCGACCTCAGCACAGTCAAGGAGCAGATGAACGAGATGAAGGTACCTGGCAGGGGAGGGACCCGTTCTGCGGCGCTGCTTCGCTTCACAGAGCTCCAGTGATTCACTCCCTTCTGGTTTTTGTCCTGCTTGTCTTGGCAGGAGTTTAAAATGGAGGTTTACCAGCAGCAGATTGAGATGGAAAAGCTTAATCACCAAGGTGAACTGATGCTAAAAAAGGCTACGGATGAGACAGACAGAGACATCATCAAGGAACCACTGACAGAGCTCAAACATCTCTGGGAGAACTTGGGCGAGAAAATTGCTCACAGACAGGTAGAGTGAACACCTGGGGCTGCCACGGGATGAAACTGGCTGCGGTGCTCCCCAGCCCTTTAAAACTCCCCTTTTCCATCCCTGTCCTTGCCCAGCACAAGCTGGAAGCCGCCCTGCTGGCACTGGGCCAGTTCCAGCACGCCCTGGCAGAGCTGATGGCCTGGCTGACCCACACTGAGGAGCTGCTGGATGCCCAAAAACCCATCAATGGGGACCCAAAAGTCATCGAGGTCGAACTCGCAAAGCACCACGTGAGTATTTCCCCACTCCAGACACATTTTTAGCCCATTCCCGTGGCAGGACTCAATTTCTCATGAAGAGTTTGAGCTGTTTTGATCCCTGAGAGCAGGCAGGGTGTTTAGGAGAGGTGTCCAACCTTTGCCCACCTCGTGCAGGTGCTGAAGAATGATGTCCTGGCCCACCAAGCAACTGTGGAGACAGTGAACAAAGCAGGGAATGAGCTGCTGGAGTCGAGTGCAGGGGACGATGCCAGCAGCCTGCGGAACCGCCTGGAGAAGCTGAATTCCTGCTGGGAATCAGTGCTGCAGAAAACAGAGGAGAGGGAGCAGCAGCTGCAGTCCACGCTCCAGCAGGTCAGCAAGAAGCAGTGGGAATACCCCCCTGTGCAGTGGGTGCCACTTTCCCCTTTGTTTTAAGGAGAAATAAAGGGGGGGGGAAGTTGGGGCGACACTGGGATTTTTTAATGGAAGTTTTTCTGTAAATCCTGTGGTTCAGTGCCTGCCCAGAAGTGCAGTGGGGACCAGGCACACCTGTGGGTTGTGGACACACCACGTCTCACCCTCCTGAACACGCTGGCTCGTCCAGCTCTGCCTCTTTATCTGCTTTCAAAGCAAACACAGCATTCCCCCTGGCACATGATCAATGGTGGCTGATGTCATCTGATCCGGGGCCGATTCTCTGTTCCCCAACAGGCTCAGGGTTTCCATGGTGAGATTGAAGACTTCCTCCTGTGGCTAACGAGGATGGAGAGCCAATTGTCGGCATCGAAACCCACAGGAGGCCTGCCAGAAACTGCCCGGGAACAGCTCAATGCCCACATGGTAATTTCTCAGGAGAGATCTTTTTTTCTTTAAAATGCTTTTAATTCAGCAAGTTCCTGTCAAATACCAGCATCAAAACTTCTCCTTTCTGTGTGTGATGGGGAGAACAGGCTGCTCTGGTCTCCTCTTACAGATCATTTTGTCTTGATGCCTGGAACAACCATCAGGATGCTTTAACCACCTTTTCTCAGCTCAAAGTGTCGCTCTGCTGTCACTTCCCAACCTCATGTTCCCATCACCTGCAGCCTTGCAGCACGACATGTTCCCTCTCTGAGCTTTTCTCTGCCTAACCTTTGGCTGGTGGCTCTTTGCAGGAGCTGTACAGCCAGCTCAAAGCCAAGGAGGATGTCTACAGCCAGCTGCTGGCCAAGGGGAGGTTGATGCTGCTCAACCGCGACGATTCCGGCTCCAGCTCGAAGACAGAGCAGAGCGTGGCCCTGCTGGAGCAGAAATGGTGCCTGGTCAGCACCAAAATGGAGGAGAGAAAGGTAACATTGAGGGGAAAATGCATCCAGCCTTGCCCCGTGGTCTGACAGCAGCTGCTCCCTGTTTTGCCACACAAAGTTGGGAGTTGGGGTTTTTTTATCCGTCTCCCTTGGTTGTAAAGGTTGAGGCTGTTTCTCAGGTGGTGCTGAGTGTCAGGCTGTTGGCGTGGGGTTTCTTCTGTAGATAGTCTTCAGAATTGGTTAAATCACACAGAAAATGAGAGTGAAATGGCATTTTGGGTTAATTCAGGGAGGTGGGAAGAAGCCTCCTGCAGCTCTAAAAGGCAGGCTTTGTTGGTCAAGCCAAACCCTCCTCCAAGCTGACTCCATCCTCAGCTTTTGGCCGGGGATGAGATAAAACAAGGCCTGTGGTGGCCTGGGCCCAGAATAAATTTGCAGCACTGCAGCTGCTGCCATCAGAACCTCATCCCCCATCCAGCCAGCCCTGTCCCCATGGAGATCCCTTTCCCAGGAAGCTGAGGGTGACGCAGCTGCTCGTGTGCCGAGGAAGGGCTCCCCTTTCAGGGACCATTCTTGTTTGGAGAGAAAGCCTTGCCTTTCAGTGCAGCCCCCTCCCCTTGGCACAGCAGTGGCGTTCCCGGGCTGGGGTGATGAGGTTCCTGTTGCAGGGACACAAAGGCTGCCTCTGTCTGCAGATCAGAGCTCTCACCCTTCGTGTTGTGTTTTTTCCTCTCTTTCTCTCCCTCCCCGCTGCCACAGGCGAAGCTGGAGGAGGCATTGGCCCTGGCCACGGACTTCCAGAACTCCCTCCAGGATTTCATCAACTGGCTGACCCTGGCTGAGCAGAGCCTGAACATTGCACCACCCCCCAGCCTCATCCTCGCCGCGGTGCTGGCCCAGATCGACGAGCACAAGGTACCCAAGGGCTCCATCCCCAGGATGGAGGGAGCCAGGGTGGCTCCTCCCCTCTCCCGTGGCTTCTGGAGGTCACATCCACCTCTTCTGACACGTGGGACACCCTTTGCTCTTGGCAGGTGTTTGCCAACGAGGTGAACGCGCACCGGGACCGCATCATCGAGCTGGATCAGACTGGGAACCAGCTGAAGTTCCTCAGCCAGAAGCAGGACGTGGTGCTGATCAAGAACCTGCTGGTCAGCGTGCAGTCCCGCTGGGAGAAGGTGGTGCAGCGCTCGGTGGAGCGGGGACGGGCTCTTGATGATGCCAGGAAGAGAGCCAAGCAGGTGAGAGGCATGGGAAGGGTGTGGCAGACCCCAAGGAAGGGCCAGCAGGAGGTCACAGGACCACAAAAGGACTGGGGACACCACCAGTGAGAAGTTTCAAGCTTGCTCGTGTTGCCTTGCAGTTCCACGAAGCCTGGAAGAAGCTGATTGATTGGCTGGAGGATGCAGAGAATCACCTGGACTCAGAGCTGGAGATCTCCAATGATCCTGACAAAATCAAGCTCCAGCTCTCCAAACACAAGGTGAAGCTCTGCCAAAGCCAGGCTGGTGCTGGACAGGGTGGAAGGGAGGGTGAGGAGAAAAGCATATCCATGCCTCCCATTGCCATGGAAATCTGGGAATCCTCACAGCCAAGGCCAAGATTTCTGAAGCAGTTTTGTTTCCTCTCCATTTCCCAGGAGTTCCAGAAGACTCTGGGTGGGAAGCAGCCTGTGTACGACACCACCATCAGGACAGGCAGAGCCCTCAAAGAAAAAGCCTTGCTTCCAGATGACACTCAAAAGCTGGACAATCTGCTGGGAGAAGTCCGGGATAAGTGGGACACAGTGTGTGGAAAATCCGTGGAAAGGTGAGCCCAGCCCCAAGGCTGTACCAGCAGTGTGCCACAGGGTGGGTGTGGGGTCACTGGGATGTGACAAAAGGAGGTGAGTTTGCTCATGGGAGTTCACTGGGATGTTTGTTTTCCAGGCAGCACAAGCTGGAGGAGGCCCTTCTGTTCTCTGGGCAGTTCATGGATGCGCTGCAGGCTCTGGTGGACTGGCTCTACAAGGTGGAACCCCAGTTAGCTGAGGACCAGCCTGTCCACGGGGACCTGGATCTGGTCATGAACCTGATGGATGCTCACAAGGTGAGAGCACCTTTCCCCAGCTCTTCTCCTGAATGGGGCTTGTCCTCCCCAAGAGCCAAAGAACACACACAGAGTTGGTGCTTTGCTGCAGCGGATAAAGAGGGGGGGAGAAAAACAGCAAAAAAACTGGAAGAACTTCCACATTGGTGAGAAGGCAACAGGAGTGGAGCTGCCTGACCTTGCTCAGCTTCTGCTGTGTCCATGCAGGTGTTCCAGAAGGAGCTGGGGAAGCGCACGGGGACGGTGCAGGTGCTCAAACGCTCGGGCCGGGAGCTCATCGACAACAGCCGGGACGACACCACCTGGGTGAAGGTGCAGCTGCAGGAGCTGAGCAACCGCTGGGACACGGTGTGCAAGCTGTCTGTGTCCAAACAGACCCGCCTGGAACAGGCCCTCAAGCAGGTGAGGAGAAAACTCATGGTTGGAAGCTCTCTTAGGGTGCTTTGCTGGGCTCCGGGTTTGTCCCGCACCAAGCTCAGGGAAGAGGTTTTGCCCTCTCTGCCAGCCCTGCAGTGGTTCCTGAGAAGCAGTGGGGTGGTATCAGGCTGTTACTGATGGCTGATGGTTTTTTCCTAAAAAATGAACAGGTAAAGGCTGGTTTGAAAAGGGAGGATGGAAAGATCTCACTGGTGTGCACAGGCTGTGTTTGCCGGTGTCCAGAGAGGCTCGATTGAAGCTAAAAAAATGAAAAAAACAACCAAAAAAGGTCAAAGGCTGTCAAGCAGCTTTTACTTCAAGTAGGCAATTTACAGAATAAACTACCCAGGTGCCAAATTGCTCAGGATACAGCACTTGTGCTGTTTTTAAAAACATTTCCTTCTTCAGTGCAGCTGATGCCGAGGGGAGGGAGGTGCCAGAGTGCTGCAGGACCCGGCAGCCCAAACCCCAGCCCCAAACAGGACCTTTTCCCCCATTTTTATGTATTTTTAAAGCCCTTTTCAGCCTTCCACCTGCCAGGAGTGAATGCAGCAGCCTGTTCGGGGAGGTGGAGGGCTGACAAAAGCCTGTGCTGTTGTTGCTGCAGGCTGAGGAGTTCAGGACAGCCGTGCACATGCTGCTGGAGTGGCTCTCGGAAGCAGAGCAGTCCCTGCGTTTTCGGGGAGCTCTGCCCGACGACGCCGAGGCCCTGCAGGCCCTCATCGATGCCCACAAGGTAAGGGGGAGCTCTAAAACACAACCCAGGGCAAGTTTAGAGGGGAGAATATCAGCAAATAATCCCTTTGGGGCTTGCAGGAGTTCATGAAGAAAGTGGAGGAGAAGAGGGTGGATGTGAACGCAGCTGTGGGGATGGGCGAGGTCATCCTGGGCGCCTGCCACCCCGACTGCATCACCACCATCAAGCACTGGATCACCATCATCCGGGCCAGGTTCGAGGAGGTGAGTCCTGCAGGGTCAGTTCCAGGCTGGTGGTGGTTCCAGGGAGGGCCACGTTGTGGTGGGTCCTGCTCCAGGTTTCCCACGCCGGGTGGTGACCCCGTGTTTCCAACAGGTTCTCACGTGGGCAAAGCAGCACCAGCAGAGGCTGGAGTCGGCGCTTTCCGAGCTGGTGGCCAATGCAGAGCTTCTGGAGGAGCTCCTGGCTTGGATCCAGTGGGCTGAGACCACCCTGATCCAGCGGGACCAGGACCCCATGCCCCAGAATATTGATCAGGTCAAAGCGCTCATCTCCGAGCACCAGGTGAGCCCTGAGCTGAGCTCAAGAGAGGGGCAGGGGAGGGAGGCTCTCCCTGGGTGGAGGAGGCACAGATTTCTCCTGGAATTCCCTATTAAAGCAGTGTGGGACCCAACTGGAGCAAAACCAGCCCAGGGATGATCTCCAGCCCTGGCAAACCCAAGCCAGCGCTGAGCAGCAGCTCAACCACAATCCCCAATCGCTGGTGCTTGATGTTCACCTCCCTCCACAGGCCTGGCATGTCCCAAAAAGCAAAAAAGGCTGAAATTGCAGAGGGGTTTTTCCATCCTTTCTGTGTTTTGACAGTCCTTTATGGAGGAGATGACACGGAAACAGCCTGACGTGGACCGGGTGACAAAAACTTACAAAAGAAAAGCGACCGAGCCTCCCCACGGGCCCTTCATCGACAAATCCCGCAGCAACAGTGAGTCTGGATGGGTCCTAGGATGGCAGGAAATGAAATTCCTAGGAAGCTAATTAGCTTTGATTATCAATTAACAAGGCATCCTGCCTAACAGCCACCAGGAAGGCGGCTGAGCCTCGTCAGGAGGGGAGGATCCAGGTGACATTTCCCAAAACAGCCGTGCTGGGTGTGCTGTTCCTGGGGGTGCTTGGGCCAGCACTGCTCCCCTCTCTCTCTCTCTCTCTCTCATCCCAAGCAGTTGCTTTGGGATGAAGTTTTGGGGTCTTTTAATGTGGTTTCTTGAAGCCAGAGTCCAGTGTGAATTCCTGAGTGCTGGGGGATGTGGGTGTAGAGCTGTCTGTCACCCTGTCCTCCTACCTGGGGACAGCAGCCAGCAAGGCCGTGGGAGGTTGGGAGGTTTTCCCTTCCAAAAAAACCAAAACACACTTCACTGCTGCTCTTCACACTCCACGAACAGCACCTCAAACAGCTTCTCTCCCTTTTTTTCCAGGGAAATGCTTGGGGCAGGCTGCTCCCCCCAGCATGCCCATTATCTCCCAGTCAGAAACGAAGAATCCCAGGATAAACCAGCTCTCTGCACGCTGGCAGCAGGTCTGGCTGCTGGCCCTGGAGAGGCAGAGGAAGCTCAACGATGCCCTGGACAGGCTGGAGGAGGTAACAGCCCCTGGCTGCTCTGGGCAGGGTGGGAGTTCATCCCCAGACAGGTGCAAGAAGCATTTTAAATCAGTGCTGCCCCAGCTCTTACAGACAGTTCCTGCTGCCTTTTAGAAATCAATTATTCCTAAAATATTAAGGCTAAAAACCCTTTGTTAATTTAGTAATTACCTGCACATTAACCAGCTTTGTGCCCCTGTATTTGGTATCTGTAGAGTTAATGACAGCCAGGCCCTGTTTTCCTCCTAGTAATTAGTTTAACAATTACTGTCTCTATTTTATCAAACCATCTAATGTCATTTTTGTTTTTATTTATGCTTAACAAAGCAGCTATGCCCAGAAGTGAGTGGTTTTTTTTGTTTTTTGTTGCTTTTGCTGTAGGTCAGTTCAGTTCCTTTGTATTCATGTTTTTTCTTTGTTGCTTTTCACCCCAAGAATGTTTAGAGAGAGACATAAAAAAAAACCCAAACCCTTAAAATTGTTGTCTTACCTTGGTGTGAGCTGCTTGAGCTGGTGGGATCATTTTTGGGTGGGGAGATAAGAAGGGTGCTTAAATTGGAGGGTCTTAGGCTGAGACTTGTAGAGCTGGAAGATGAGCGAGAAATCCCTTCTTGGCTGCTCAGAGGGAAAGGGAGAGGGGAGATCCGTGCCCAGATTGATGCTGGCAGTGGGAATTCCTCCCTGGCAAGTCCCTGGGGTGAGGAAGCCTCCCCAGAAGGCCGAGCAGACGGGGTGTGTGTGTGTCTGTGTGCCCGTAGCTGCTCCTCCCTGCCTGTGTGTCCCCACAGCAGCGTGGGCAGTGCTGCATCCCGAGCTCCTGGGATGCACAATCCACGTGCTGGCTGTCGGCTCCGCTGTGTGTCCTGTGCTGGGAATTCAGTTTGGGCAAGCCCTCACTGGGAATTGGCTGGATAAATCCAGATAAACCTTCCCAGGAGGGCAGGCAGGAAGCGGGAACGCCGGGAGCTCACCCAAGGGCGTTTTGGGGTGGTTCTGTGAGTGCTGCTCCTTTGGGATTTCCCCCACTGACTCTCCAGTTTTCCTTCCAGTTGAAGGAGTTTGCAAATTTCGACTTTGACGTCTGGAGGAAGAAGTACATGCGCTGGATGAACCACAAGAAGTCCCGGGTCATGGATTTCTTCCGGCGCATCGACAAGGACCAGGACGGGAAGATCACCCGGCAGGAATTCATCGACGGCATCCTGGCTTCCAGTGAGTCCCTGCAACCAGCCTGGGAAACAGCTGCTCCTGCATGCCTGTCTCTGCTTGAGGAGCTCATCCTTTCCTCATTTCCTTCTCCTTCCAGAATTCCCCACCACGAAGCTGGAGATGACGGCGGTGGCCGATATCTTTGACCGCGACGGTGACGGCTACATCGACTACTACGAGTTTGTGGCTGCCCTCCATCCCAACAAGGATGCCTACAGACCCACCACTGATGCTGACAAGATCGAGGATGAGGTGAAGCACCAAAAAAAAGGGGATGCTCAGCAGGGTTGGGGGTGGTTCAGGTGGTGGGTGGGCAGTGGGGAAGAGAAAAATTGGATTAAAAGAGGATTTTTGTGGCGCTGAGCCAAATTAATTGGGTGGAACTGAGCGTGTTTTAGAAGGAAAGGCTGCTTGGGGCTGTTTTATCTGAGCAGTGATTTGTACTGGGGGAGACTCCCAAAATCCTGGTTCCTCACCTCTCGTGTTGGTGGTGGCAGGTCACCAGGCAAGTGGCCCAGTGCAAGTGTGCCAAGAGATTCCAAGTGGAGCAGATCGGCGAGAACAAATATAGGGTAAGGCAGAGGGGGGATGGAAACCTCCCCAAATCCTCCTCCCCCTTCCCACCGAGGGAGGGGGCATCACCCAGGGGGTGCCCAGCTTGGCGCGGGGGGAACCCAGGGTGAGGCAGAGACCTCATCCCCTGGCACTGGCAGAGGTGGCTGGGATGTGTTTTCCCAGCTCCATCCTTGGCCCCAGGGCGTTCCCTGGATTGGGAGAACATAAAAGTGTCCCTGTTCTGGGGCAGGCAGCCCGGGGGCCCCCGTGAAACGCCGCATTCACTCGTCCGGAGCCGCCCTTGAAGTTCCCCTCCTGGATGAGTGTACCTTGTGCCTGTGTTTTTTTTAGCTCGCTCCCGAAGAAGGGAGAATAATTTCCTGACAGAATCTCTTTGTAACGAGCTGCTGGTTGTGTTTCAAACCCTTCACCGAGGTGAAGTGGCGGCAGAATTCCCGTTTTCCTGCCCCAGCTGGGTTTGGGGTTGATGTTCCAGCTGGGAGGAGCTGATCCCCCTCCAGTAGCACCAGGCCCAAGCTCCCAGAGCTTCTCCTTCCCCCCAAATATCCCAAACCCCCCCCAGATTTCTAACTCCTGCAGTTAACAGATTTCATGATTATTGCACTGTTAATCCCATAAATGTTTTTCTTGTTTTTCTTTCTCTTCCTCTGGACTTTCCTCCCCTCTCCCCATTCCCTCTCCCTACACAACTCCTCTCCCTCCATAGTTCTTCCTCGGCAATCAGGTACAGTTTACCTTGTGGTGCTGTCTTCTCACCTCTGGAATTCTTTTAACCATCATAGCTCTGTGTGTTGTGATGCTGCTCTGTCCTGTGGTGCCGTGGGAGGATGTGATCTGGGAGCTCTGCTCAGCAGAGCCTGGTACAGAGGAGTGCCACCCCCCAAGAAAAAAAAAAAAAAAAATTGGGCAGAAAAAAAGAGAAAAAATTTGATTGAAAAAGCAGGATTTGGCAAAAGCGGAGATTTTTCTCTCTGGGATCCTCCCCTGGATGAATTGGGGAGGTTTGTGGTGGTGAATCCTGGCACTGGGACACAGATGGATGTGTTCTCCTGAGGGGCACAGCCAGCCCAGGGGGTACAACCTGCACCAGGCTCGGGGTGGGTTTGGACTGCAATCACCATGGAATGAGAGTAATCCTGTAGGACAACTAAACCCTCATCCCTGCTACTCCACTGAGTAACTCCTCACTGGGGCAAGGCTCCCCTCCCAGAACCTGCATGTATCCTCTGAGAGTGTCGTGAGCTGAGATGAGCCCAGCCCCCTTCTGAACAGGGCTGGAGCACCCTGTGTCCCTCTGATGTTCCCACTGCCCCTGCCTGGATAAAAGAAGCTTCTTTTTCACATGCAGTGATGGTGCCCACCCAAAAAGATGCCCCAAAAGATGCCCAAAATGAAACAAACTTGGATGTTGGAAGTGGATGACTCCTGAGAACTCTTGCTTTAATTTAGGCAGTGATTATAGAAACATCTTCAACAAAAACTGAAAAATAATGAGAATTTATTCATCCCTGGGGTTGGCTCTTGAAGGACACCTCATGGAGAGCCTGGAGAGAGGGAAGAAGTTTCCCTGTTCCCATCCCTGCCTGTGAGCACAGTGGCAGCTCTTTAACTGAGACAAGGACAGCTTGGTAGGACCCTCGAGCAGGGAGATCCACCAATGGTCCAGGTCCCATATCCCTGCAGGTCAGAGATGTCACCTCCTGCCCTGACCCATCCCAGTCACTTTGCACTCTCTGTTTTCATTGAATCTCTTATTTTTTATGTCTCCACCCATGGAAAATGTTCCTTTTGGGGTTTTTTCCCCCTTTTTAAAATAATTCTGGAGAGGGTCTTGCTTCCAAAACCTGTCTTCTTATCCCAGCAGGTGCTCTGCAGACCTGGATGCAGAGCTGCCACATCCAAGCCAGGCTCTCCATGTCCCTCCCAGGTCTGGCAGACGCCCAGGAGCCTGGGCTTGGGTGTCCAAGAGATTTAGGGAAGCTTTGTAAACACATGCTTTTAATCTGGGGTGCTCTTTTTTGATATCACAGGCATTTCAAACCACTAATGAACATCGCAATCACTAATCAACATTGCTGGGGATTCCTGCCTGGAGTCCCATCACTCTGCACTCACCCAAACATCCTCACTGGGAGATTGCTGCAGCAGGGGCTTTGTGGCTGGTGGGGTCAAGTCTGATGCTCAGGAGAATCCCTGGATTTCAGACTTGGTGGTGATCAGAGGTGTCTGGCTCGGCTTGTCCTGCTGAATTAGCCGGCTCCTTCCCACGTGGGCTGCACCAGGAAGGTCAGGGCATTGCCAGCCTCTTTTTCCTTCCCAAAACAAGGAGAAAAAACCTAGAATTCTGGCTGAGAAAATGCATCCAACCCCCAAATTCAAAAACTGTTGCTCTAAAAAAATATCTTTAAAGGGTTTTGGTTGGTTACATCATCTTCAAACCAGACAGGAAAACTCCTCATCAATTTGGATTACCTCGCACTTATTCCAGAAGAACCTGTCTGGAGAAGCCTTTAAACTGTGGAATAGGTGGATGAAAGCCTTTGGTGCAGCCTGGGGAGGGAAGGAGCCGTGTTCCCCTGGTTTTTCCCCTTTCCCTGACCTTTCCCTTGGCCCCACAGTTCGGCGATTCCCAGCAGCTGCGGCTGGTCCGTATCCTGAGGAGCACGGTCATGGTCCGTGTGGGTGGAGGATGGATGGCCCTGGACGAGTTCCTAGTGAAGAATGACCCGTGCAGAGGTAAGGCTTGATGCAGTCAGAGTCTTCCCACCCACGGAGGGGAGTTTGGATGCTGTGGCTGGGTGACCAGCGTGGGTCATTATCCAGATCCAAAGCAAACCAAGAGTTTGGAGTCGCCGGATTTGGTGATGCTGCAGCAAACCTGGCAGTGTTTATCCAGGGAGAGAGGGATGGGTTGTGTTTTCCTTGCTTTGAAGACCTCAACAAGCGGAGCTGGGGTCACCTCCTCCCCAAAACCTTGAAGTTTGACAGTGGTCAGAGCCCCTGGGCTGGACAAGAGCCATGCCTAGGGGACAGAGCAGGATTAGCCAGGACTGGAGCATGTTTTGGAGAGTGCTCCACGTTTCCCTGGGGTCTCTGGGATGTTAATTGCTTCGGCTGTGTCTTGTTCAAGCTGCTGCATTCCGTGCTCCGGCTGCCCGACGGCTGTTGCTGAAAGCAGCATGATTTACAGCGAGCTCCGGGGAGAGCCCTCAGGGTTTTCCTGCTCCTCCTCCGCCCTTCACGCTTTGCAGCAGATGTTTTGCAGCGCTGACATCGAGGTTGTTTCTATCCCTTGCTTATCTCAGCGTGGTGCTTCCCTCCTGCAATTGCTTTCTTGGCTTTCTGGTCCATAATCCGTCGGCCCCGGAATTCCTCCGGTGTCCCGTAAGGCTCGGTGCATGCCCTCGCCCTCTGTCTGAACACCCCTGAGCATGAAGCACTCTGGCACACGTCAGCTGAAGCCCACAGACCTTCTCCCTGCTTGGTTGCCCCTTGCTTGTGGAAGGGAGACCCTCCAGCTCTTTGAGGCGTTTGGATGAAAGTTTTTGAAAAGTCGGTTTCCGATGGCTGGTTGGAAAAGTTGGGAAGGTGGTTTTCTCTCCTCTCTCCCCCAAAAATGTGTGGAGAGCTGCCCAGAGCTGCGAGAGAGCAGAATCTCTCTCAGATTCTCAAGAATCTCAACCTTTCAAAGCTGCTTTTGCTATTTTTAAGCCGTGTTAAAGATCACTTTGGCCGCTCTTGTGACATGGTGAGTTTAAAGGCCATCGGGATGCTTTTCCACAAGAGAGGAGCAGAGCATCCAGTGTGAATTCCTGGCCCTGGGGCAGCTTTTAATCAGCCAGTTTCTCAAAGAGCTGATCCGTGGCAGGAGGTGGTTTTAAGACAGAGCAGGAGAACCAGGGCGGCCTCGCCGCCCTCGGAGATTGGCACGGGGAGATACCCAAGGAAGCTGCTCCCAGCCCTGGAGCCCCCTGAGCCTTGCTGAGGATGTTGTGTCCCTCCAAAGCTGAGTTCTGCTCTCCTTTCTCCCCTTCCAGCACGAGGACGGACCAACCTGGAGCTGCGGGAGAAGTTCATCCTGCCGGAAGGAGCCTCGCAGGGAATGACCCCGTTCCGCTCGCGGGGCCGGAGATCCAAACCCTCCTCCCGGGCAGCCTCCCCGACCCGATCCAGCTCCAGTGCCAGCCAGAGCAACCACAGCTGTGCCTCCATGCCCTCCTCTCCGGCCACTCCAGCCAGTGGAGCCAAGGTGGGGACAGGGCTGAAGCTTTCCCTTCCCTTCAGAAACCGGTGGGATCCAAAACCCAGAGGAGCTGCAGGTGTAGGGAGGAGGAAGGTTGAGGTTTGGGGGTTCGAGGAGGGTTCTACAAGGTGCTCACTGGTGTCCAGGTGGGATGGGGGTGGGATGCTGCAGGTTTCCAGGTTTCCAGCCCAGACTTGGATCCCTGTGGCTCCACAGGAGGGTCCCCAGCGCTCGCCGTGCGGCCGAAGGCTCCTGGTGCCCGAGGCAGGGCTGTGGTGTCAGGAGGAAGCCATCACCCCTCATCTCTCCTTCCCCACCATGTCATTATTTCATCACCTTTTGGGTTTTTTTCCCTTTATTTCAATGTATGTGATTCCTGTTTGGTTCTCACTCCATTGTAGTCCCGTTTCCCCCCTGTTTTCCGGACGCTCTCCCATTTCTCTTTTTTTCTTTTTTTTTACCACTCATCCCACCTCTCCCCCCCTTCCTTGGCTTTTCCATTTCACAGACTCCACACCACTTCTCTCGATGTTATGACAAACCCTGGTTGATAAACAGTAAAGCGGGCACCCCCCTGAGGGGATTCGATTATTCCGACTTCCAGCTCCCGAGCGCCGAGGTAGAGTATGGTCTGCCAGCCCCAAGGAGCTGCTGGCAGGCTGGAGTGCCCCTGGCACGGAGTCATCCCACTCCCCTGCCTGCTCCTAACGCTTTCCTCGTGGTAGAGCAGCGCTTGTAGCACCGCTAACGCTCCGACTGTTGGCGTTTTTCATGGGTCTCCAACTCGGATTAAAATTAAAATACCGGCTTCAGAGCGAAGCACAACGCTTTCAATCCACCCTCACCTGCTTCCAAACCGTGTTAATCCTCTTGTGCTTTGAAAAATGTATGAATTTTCCGAGCTTTGTTGGAAAGGGGCCGCGTTTGGCTTCCCAAAAATTGAAATCCAGCAGCCGAGTTGAGACTTGAAAATCAGCTACAGCGCATGCACCGTAAGCACACCGCCTCAGTTTTATGGAGAGCTTGTGTTTATCACCGTGTTGAAGCACGTCTGGTGTGTCCAGCCACCGCCTTGATGCTCCCAGGAGGATGAATTTGGGCTGAGACTTTGCTTTCCCTAAAGTTTTCAGCCTCCTCGTGGACTTTTCCTGCCCTTGTTGAGTGGGTGATGAGAAGCACCGGGTAGATCCCGGTGGTTCCCTGCGCTGGTGAGGTAACTGTGTCTTGCTCAGTGGTGCTTCCATGTGGAAAATGGATTAATTTGATTCACCAGGAGGTCAGGAGCGCTTCCCCAATTGCCCCAAATTGATGCTTGCTGCCTATTTTAAAATAGGATCAAGGATGAGAATCGAAATCTCTGATGATGGCAATGGTACCTCGAAAATCACGTGTCAATGGATTTTGATTCCCTCAGCTGCCCTTCTCCCCCTGCAGCTCCAGTTTCATCACATTCCAGCATTTCTGAGGTTCTCAAAAATCACAAAATCTCAGGGGATGGAGGAAAACCCCTCCAGCTGTGTGAAATGCCCTCTGGGATCTGTGTCCATCTCCCCAGCGATGCAACACCCCTAAAACCCTCAGGGCTGGGGACACCACAGGCAGGCATTTCCCTGCAGCCCCAAACCCAGAGCTTTGGATGGTGAACAGGAACTGGAGCTGCCTTTTCCAGCTGGATCCAGGTGCCCTCGCCCTGCTGGCACCTTCCCCTTGGCTTCCTGCAGCAGCGGCGGGAGCAGAGTTGCCTGTTGTGCTGCTTTATCCCACACCAGCTGCACTTCCAACATCTCAAAGGTCGGGAAAAGGCACATTCCAGGATGCAGCCAGAGCTGAGCTGCTGTGGTTTGTGTCCCTGTCCATCACTTTTCCAATTTGGCTGCCTCTGGGCACTGGGAGTGGTGTGGACATCAGCACCAGGGTGTTCCTTCACCTCTCTCCACAATGGGTTGGGCTACTCAAGATCTTGAGTTGTACTTGACTTGCAAAATGCTCCTGAGGTGCTTGGATGCTAAAATCCCTATTTTTTCATATTCCACATTCCCTTTGTGGAGGTTTCAAGCCCAGCTGATGCTGCCTCCTTAACAGCTTTGCTTGGAATTTTCTTTTTCCCAACAAATTCCCATTCATCAGCCTGCAGCTCTCAAACTGCCATTCCCCTCCAAATTTTCATCATTTGAGCTTTTCCCTTATTTTATAAACCACTCAAACAGCAGCTTGTGCCTTCCCTGACCATTGAGATGGGGGTTCCTTAAACGCCCAAATTTTTGCTGAGGATCTGATCTGGGATGTGACCTGGGCCTGTCACAGTGCAGGTGACAGCTGAAGGATGTCCTGTGTGTGCTTCCTCCCAAGGTGACCCCCTCGGCTGGCAGCAAGCTGAAACGCCCCACCTTCCACTCCAGCCGGACCTCCCTGGCTGGGGACACCAGTAACAGCTCCTCACCAGTCTCCACAGGTGCCAAAACCACTCGGGCAGGTGAGTGGAGGGAAAAGATGGAAAAACTCCCCCCCGGCGCAGTGGAGAAAATGCAGAATGTTTGAGGGATGGGTGGTGGGGGAGGAGGTGCTGGCCCAGCTCTGCACTCGGAGGAATTTGGAAATTCAGGAAGGAATCAACTCTGATGTTGAGCCTCCCATCTCAGGGGTGCTGGTGGGTGCACCCCCAGTGGGGTTGGGGATTTTGCTGTTGATCTGGGGATGGGGGAGTGATGTCTGGAGAGGCTCCCTGGAACAGAGGATGGGCAGAGTTAAAGAATAAAGTAGGGATTTGTTAAAAGGCCTTCATAGGAGACACCTTGGGCAGCACAAGAGCCTGGCTGTGGCTACACCCAAGATGGACCCTGGGTCATGAGTTTTCACATTTTTATAAGTTCTGGTCCATTTCCACATTGGGGTTAATTGTCCAATTCCAGCTCCAGGTTATTCAGTCCCATCTCCCAGTTTGCTCCCCTCCGTTCCCTGCTGTTTGCACTTTTTGGGCCTGGAGCTGTGATGGTGTCCTTGGTTCTGGGGCTGGAAATTGATTGTTTTGTCTGACTGAAGTGTCTGACTGCTATATGAAGTTCAGAGTTGTACACTAAGGCAGAACAGAATCTGGAAAAAGTAAAAGCTAAAACTTAAGGCATCAGGAGGAACAAACCTTAGGGCATCAGGAAGAGCAAAGGGCATCAGGAGGAACAAAACTTAAGGAATCAGGATAAACAAATTTAAGGCATCAGGAGGAACAAAACAAGGCATCAGGAGGAGCAAAGGGCATCAGGAGGAGCAAAGGGTATCAGGAGGAACAAAACTTAAGGAATCAGGATAAACAAATTTAAGGCATCAGGAGGAACAAAACAAGGCATCAGGAGGAGCAAAGGGCATCAGGAGGAGCAAATTTAGGGCATTGGGAGGAACAAAACTTAAGGAATCAGGAGGAACAAATTTAGGGCATCGGGAGGACTAAAACTTAAGGAATCAGGAGGAGCAACGGGCATCAGGAGGAACAAAACTTAAGGAATCGGGAGGAACAAACCTTAGGGGCATCAGGAGGAGCAAAGGGTATTGGGAGGAACGAAACTTAAGGAATCAGGATAAACAAATTTAAGGCATCAGGAGGAGCAATACTTAAGGCATCAGGAGGAACAAACCTTAGGGCATCAGGAAGAACAAAACTTAGGGCATTAGTAGGAACAAAGGGCATCAGGAGGAGCAAAGGGCATCAGGAGGAGCAAAACTCAAGGCATCAGGAGGAGCAAATTTAGGGCATTGGGAGGAACAAAACTTAAGGAATCAGGAGGAACAAATCTTACGGCATCAGGAGGAATAAAATGTAAGGAATCAGGAGGAAAAAATTTAAGGTATCAGGAGGACTAAAACTTAAGGAATCAGGAGGAGCAACGGGCATCAGGAGGAACAAAACTTAAGGAATCGGGAGGAACAAACCTTAGGGGCATCAGGAGGAGCAAAGGGTATTGGGAGGAACGAAACTTAAGGAATCGGGAGGAACAAACCTTAGGGCATCAGGAGGAACAAAGGGCATCGGGAGGAACAAAGGGTATTGGGAGGAATAAAACTTAAGGAATCAGGATAAACAAATTTAAGGCACCAGGAGGAACAAAGGGCATCGGGAGGAACAAAGGGTATTGGGAGGAATAAAACTTAAGGAATCAGGAGGAACAAATTTAGGGCATCGGGAGGACTAAAACTTAAGGAATCAGGAGGAACAAATTTAGGGCATCGGGAGGACTAAAACTTAAGGAATCAGGAGGAACAAATTTAGGGCATCGGGAGGACTAAAACTTAAGGAATCAGGAGGAACAAATTTAGGGCATCGGGAGGACTAAAACTTAAGGAATCAGGAGGAACAAATTTAGGGCATCGGGAGGACTAAAACTTAAGGAATCAGGAGGAACAAATTTAGGGCATCGGGAGGACTAAAACTTAAGGAATCAGGAGGAACAAATTTAGGGCATCGGGAGGACTAAAACTTAAGGAATCAGGAGGAACAAATTTAGGGCATCGGGAGGACTAAAACTTAAGGAATCAGGAGGAACAAATTTAGGGCATCGGGAGGACTAAAACTTAAGGAATCAGGAGGAACAAATTTAGGGCATCGGGAGGACTAAAACTTAAGGAATCAGGAGGAACAAATTTAGGGCATCGGGAGGACTAAAACTTAAGGAATCAGGAGGAACAAATTTAGGGCATCGGGAGGACTAAAACTTAAGGAATCAGGAGGAACAAATTTAGGGCATCGGGAGGACTAAAACTTAAGGAATCAGGAGGAACAAATTTAGGGCATCGGGAGGACTAAAACTTAAGGAATCAGGAGGAACAAATTTAGGGCATCGGGAGGACTAAAACTTAAGGAATCAGGAGGAACAAATTTAGGGCATCGGGAGGACTAAAACTTAAGGAATCAGGAGAACAAAACTTAAGGAATTGGGAGGAACAAGTTCCCTTCCTTCTGACGGCCCTGTGGGCTCTCCTTGCAGATCCCAAAAAAGCAGCCAGCCGTCCCACGAGCCGCGCCGGGAGCCGCACGGGGAGCCGGGCCAGCAGCCGGCGGGGCAGCGACGCCTCCGACTTCGACCTTCTGGAGACGCAGTCGGCCTGCTCGGACACCTCGGAGAGCAGCGCGGCCGGCGGGCAGAGCTCGCGGCGCGGCGCCGCCAAACCCTCCAAAATCCCCACCATGTCCAAGAAAACGCCCGCTGCCACCCCGAAAACGCCAGGCCCCAAGAGATAATACTGTACCCGCCGCCCCTCCTGAGAGAGAGGAAGGAGAAGTGGGAAAAAAAAACCACACAAAAAGCAAAGCACCCAACCCGCGTCCAGTTTTTAACCCCGCTCCGTACATTGGATGTATATTTATTCTAAATGGGAGAAACTATATTGTTAAAAGTGTAAAAGAAAAGTTGTGTTATGAAGCTGCCTTATTTGGGTTTTTTTTTTCTTTTGTTTTTGGTTTTTTGGGTTTTTTTTTTTCTTTTTTGTAAGTTACTATTTTCATGTGAATATTTATGTAGATAAAAAAATTGCCTCTCGGTGACCCCTGTTTAGAGAGGGGCCTGGAAAACTGAAATGTGGGAGAGAAAGAAAAAAAAATCAAGAAAAAAGATTTAAAAAAAAAAAGGAAGCAAAAAAAAAAAAGGTCAAGATGTGAAAGTGTAAAGAAAAACTAAAATATAAATAGGATTTCTGCGCGGTGCAGGGTGTGAACCTGCTTTATCTTTTAGGATTGTTTCCTAAATGCATCTTTATAAACTTAACTTGCTGTCTCAGCAAGGTAAATTATATTTAAAAGCAAAGACCTGAATCCTGCAGTGTTCAAGGAACTCTCTTTTTGTAAATCACAGATACCTCAACCAGAGAAACATGAGGTGAGGGGACTTGGGGCTTATGTTTCCATTTTTTTTAAAGCTACGTGGTTTTATCTGAAGAAAGCGGAGTTTGACTTTAATAAAATTTGCACACACTACAGCAAAGTCCGTGACAATTTTGCTGTCTTGAAAATACTGTCCTGACAACTTTGTTTTTAAAGAACAAACCGAGGGTGAAGGGTTTGGGGAGGGGTTTGAGGAGGGGCCTCACACCAGAGGGGATACAGGGTAGGATTGCAGGTCTGGATCACTGGGATGCATCCCTTAGAGGTGGTGGGCCCTCCAAAATCAAGGATTCTTCTGGATTGATGGCTTAACCAGCCCGCCCCGAGGCGTTCCTTACACAATCACTGTTTTATCTGCATCTCTTTGTTTCCTATTTATTATTTAACTGGTCATTCCACTTCCAGCCAGGCTGAGATTGATGTGAACTCTGCTCCTAGGAGAAATCTGGACTTACACGCACAGTTGCTTGTCCTTGAAATGAGTCTCACCAGCACACTCGCTGCAAGTCCTGTCTCGCTTTTGTACGCTCCTTTTTCTTTGTGATAAAATCCAACTGACCAAGTGACCAGGAGACGGGCCGGGGGCGAGGGCTCTCCACAGCTCCTGTATTTATTAAATATTGTTCCTCTCCGGCTCTGACCGTGTTGCTGTGTGATTCTCTCAATTGGTTTCAAATTGAGGCAAAATTGAAGCTCTACCAATGAATTGTTTAAAAAAAATAAAAAATAAAAAAAAAAAACCAGACACATTTTTGTATTAAAATTGCTTGCGGTAATAAACAATCTTGCCTCCTACTTTATTCCCCAGTGTTAGCTTTGTAAGGATGAGCTGGAGCTGGGTGATCCCACGTGGGAAGGCAGCAGCTGTGGAAGTCAGGGGGTGTTTGCACCCAGGTTTTCTTGTGGGATGGAGCAGGGAACCACCCAGCCCCAAAATTAAGCAGTCCAGGTGTGTGGGTGGGGCTGGTGAGGTGCTCGGTGGGGTGGGGAAGTGGGTGCCTGTGAGGGGAAGGGATGTCCAAAAGTTTGGGTGGCCTTGGAAGTGGATGCCCTGGTGGGTGAGTGTGCCCAGGTGTGGATGTTCAGGGATTTGGGTGCCAGTGAGGGTGGGTGCCCCTGGGTTTGGTTTCACACAAGGGTGAGTCTGCCCAGGTGTGAGTATTCAGGAATTTGGGTGCCAGGGAGGATGAGTGCCCCTGGATTTGGTTTCCCACAAGGGTGAGTCTGCCCAGGTGTGAGTATTCAGGAATTTGGGTGCCAGTGAGGGTGGATGCCCCTGGGTTTGGTTGCCTACGAAGGGGGAACCTCCTTAGAAGTGGGTGCCCGTGGGGTGAGCATCCCTAGGAATTGATTTCCATGCGTTTGGATGCACTCACAGGCAGGAGCATGCCTAGGGATGGGTGCCCATGGTTTTGGGGCATGAGTGAGAATGGGAACCCACAGCTTTGGGTACCCCCGAGGAAAAGCATCCCTAGGGATGGGTTCCCATAAATTTGGGTCTCCACGGCTTTGGGTGCCCACGAGGACAAGCATCCCTAGAGATGAATTTGTGTCTCCACGGCTTTGGGTGCTCACAAGCATCCCTAGGGATGAATTTGTGTCTCCACGCCTTTGCGTCCCTGCCGCTTCTCATGCCCAGCGATGCTCCCCGTGCCCCGGAGCCGCCGGGCGGGGAGGGCCGGGGCGGTGCCGCTGCAGGGACCGTCCCTTTCCCTCTCCCCGCCGGGGCGGGCCGGGACCGGGGCCGGAGCCGGGGCCGCACCGGGCGGGCGGGGGG
>WBNO01003411.1:5241-18870 GCA_013400575.1 Peucedramus taeniatus | reverse complement strand
CACCCGCGCCCCCGCCGCCGCCGCGCCGCTCTTCATGCTCGATCTGTACCACGCCGTGGCCGGCGAGGAGGAGGAGGAGGATGGCGAGGAAGCGGCGGTGTCGCGCCCGGTGCTC
Source organism: Peucedramus taeniatus (assembly GCA_013400575.1). Taxonomy (NCBI): domain Eukaryota; kingdom Metazoa; phylum Chordata; class Aves; order Passeriformes; family Fringillidae; genus Peucedramus; species Peucedramus taeniatus. Next base: position 18,755 of record WBNO01003411.1, on the reverse strand, counting down.
ACCGGGCTCAGCACGCAGAGCCCCCCGCCCGGCAGCGTGGTGAGCCGCGCAGACACCGTGGTCAGCTTGGTCAACATGGGTGAGAGCCGCTGCGGGGCACCGGGGGGGCATCGGGGGGCACCGAGGGTATCGGGGAGGACCGGGGGGCACCGGGAGCACCGGAGCGCACCGGGGGTACCGGGATGTGCGGGCGGGATCCCGGCGGTTTTGGCAGGACCGGGGGCACCGGGATGATCCAGGCGGTTCAGGCGGGACCGGGGGGACAAAAGCAGGCGGGAGTGGACGGGCAGGACCGGCGAGCCCGCACAGCGCAGAGCCGGGAAGGCACCGAGGGGACACCGGGGGACAGCCCCGGCGGGACGGGCACGGGGCTGAGCTGACCCCAACCCCAACTCCTGGTCCGTGGCTGCGGCACCGGCAGCTCCGAGCATCCCTCGGGGCGGTTTCTCAGTCCTTGTTCAATTAAGGAGCTCTTTTGCCCAAAGTTAAGCTCAGTAACGGGAGAGCGGCGGTGAGGGAGACGGGTGTGGGGTGAAAGTGGCCGGGATGAATCCCAAATCCGCTTAAAAAGGGGAAATGCAGAAGGGGAATGTCCTGCAGCAAGGGGGAGCTGAGGGAGGCTCTCCCCGTTTCAGCGGGCACAGGGTGGGCAGGGTGGCAGCAGCAGGGTGACCCTCGATGGGACACTGAATCCGAATAAAATCCTCGAGGCTGCTAATTATTGCTGGAATCCCGTCCAGCTGGTTACCAGGCTCCAGCTCCAGCATCCCTCGTATTTCCAGGCAGCTGCTGGAGCAGCAGCAGAGCTGTTCCCAGCATCAGCGGGGCCACAAACACTCGGGATAAGATGAATCTTCTCCCAGGGCAGGCACTGGGGTGGCCTGAACCCAGTGGGATTTGCAGACCGGGAGTTTGGATATGGAACTCTCCCCTGCTCGTTGCTTTAAGGGGTGTTTGAGTGCCCTGAACACAAAATCCCCCACAACCTCTGAGGGTGGGGAGAATCCCTCCTTGGAGGTTGGAGGCAAAGAGGGGGATCTGCACCCTTGGGAGGGGCTGTAGAGGTGTCTCCCACTCGTTCCTACACCCCCTGTACCGGGTGTGGGTGTGAGGAGTCTCCCTAGGACAGCCCCAGGGGCTTGGGGTGCCCACAGGTCACCCAGCTCCCCTCCAGAGTCCTGAGGTGGAGCTCAGCATCCTGAGGAAGCTGAGAGTGATAGAGACAAAAACTCAAGCACCAAATCCCCTCAGCACTTGGGACAACACCCAAGCACCAAAATGGGCTTTAAAGTGGTCAGGTTTGATGGTGACCAGAGTGGGATGTTCAGGGGAGCTTCTGGGAGGTGGCACAGGGCACTGCTCCCCTTGCCAGTGCTCCTGGAGTAGCCAGGAGAACACAGCTCCAGCCTTCAATTTGAATGGCTTTGATTTCTGCAGCTTTGTCAGCCCCTTCATGTTAATTAAACAAGAAGTTTTGTTTTTTTTTTTGTGGGAGAAGGCCAGCTCTCATTTGCATCCATAATTAGCTGCACAATTATCCTGATGGGACATGCAAATGGGGTAGAGTCTGTGCCCCATTGGGCTCTTGGACCTCTTTGCTCGCAGCCATCCCTGGGTGAGCCGGGCTGGAGACGGCGCTCCTTGTTCCTGGGAAGGGGGAGTGACAAACCCTGGAGTGACAAATGGAGTGACAAACCTCCCTGCAGCACAAACCCGGCCCACTTTTGGGGACAGGGACAGCCAGGGCCGCTGGGCACCCCCGGCTGCCTTTGGTGGTGGTGGTTCCACCCACCCCATCCCTTTTGCTCCTGAGGATGAAGCCTGACCTGAGCTGTTCCTGTGCCCTCCCTGCAGCAGTCAGGCAGGATGGGATGTTGGGGTTTTTTAAGGCCGGGGTGAGGATGGGATTTGGGATTTCTGCTCAGCTGTGAGTCATGGATAGGGGCAGGGTGTAATTGTGGAGGAATTGTGGGGAATGGAAAGGGGGTGAGGACTCACAGCATTCCCGAGCCCCCCAGGGCACCACAGCACACACATCCCCCCTTCCCTCCTGGCATCTGTGCCTCCTGATTTATTGGAAAGTGTCCCTGCCCATGCCAAGGGGCTGGAATTAGATGATCTTTAAGGCTCCTTAAACCCAAAGCAGTCTGTGATTCCCTGTGGCTCTTTCAGGTGAAGCTGTGCCCACAGCCAAACATCTGGAAAATCCAGGGAGCACTGGAGAGGAGCACAGAACACCTTGGCAGAAAGAGCCACAGCACCCCAGGCACTTCAGGGAACCCCAAGTGTGGGGTGGGAGCTCAGGGCAACCTCTTTAATTGAATTCTAGGAGTTGGGAGGTGCTGCTCCACTCCACACTGGAAGCTCATCACCCACTGCCCTCACCCCACACAATTTCCACTGAAATCCAGCTGCTGTCAGCAGCTGGCTCAGGATTTTCCCACCCCTGGCTTCATTTTGCAGCCATTTGAGCCTCCTCTCGTGGGCATCCACCCGAGGGCAGCCTGTGCCAAGGTGTCCATGCTCTGTAAGGACTCTCAGTGTGTGTTTTAAGGGGAAAAACTTCCCAAATAAATCCTGGGATCCACCTGTGGCACGGTGCTCCCAGCTGGGTGTGTGTAGGGCAGGGGCCAAGGCCAAAATCAGCTGGATTGGGGTGTCCAGAGCCCAGCCCTGTGTCCTGCAGCTCCCAGTGCTCATCCCAGCAGGATGGAGGGAGCACTCCTGAGGCAAACTGGGAGTCTGGATGTGCTGGGATAACTCCTAAATCCCTCCCCACTTCAGAAAACCTCCAGAGCTTATTTTTTCCTGCTGGCTAGCAAAGGACAGCATCTTCCATGCATCTCCTTTAGAGCTATTTAAGGATCCAGAGCACTTGATGTGGTTGAATATCCTGGCATTTGCTTTTAATTTGGTGTCTGAAATGATCATGGGGACCCACCAGGAGCAGCCAGCACCGGTAATTACCACAGATGCCCAGTTTGTAGAAGCCCAGAAAGTGCACAATGAAAAACGTGCAGCTAAGAATAACCTGGGGAGCAGGAGGAAGGGTGGGATCCGGGAAGAGATCTGGGAATGCTCAGGGACTGGGAGACACCAGGAGGCTCAGCTGAAATGGAGCTGGGCATCCCCTGCCAGGGGAGCGGCCCCAAAGCTGTTTCTATTGCTTTATAATCATTTTTATGTTATTTTTTGGGGGGTGATGGAAGCACAGGGGGATGTTCAGCTTCGGGGGAAGATGCAGCAGCTCCTGGGGATGATGCCAAAGGAGGGGGAAAGGAGAGCAAAGAGCTTGGGTTGGGCTTTTTTCCTGCGTCTCCTCTGCAATCCGGATCATCCGCCCACAGATAATTGAGGGTTGGTGGTGTGGCTGAGTCAAGCCGAGGCAGGGGCAGGTTCCCAGGCACCCTGGGCTCCCCAAACCAGCCGGGGGGGCACCCCCAGCACACCCCCAGCAGCATCTGGGCACTCCCAGCACAGCCCCAGCAGCATCTGAGCACCTCCAGCACACCCCCAGCAACATCTGAGCACCTCCAGCACACCCCCAGCAGCATCTGGGCACCTCCAGCACACCCCCAGCAACATCTGAGCACTCCCAGCACACCCCCAGCAGCATCTGGGCACTTCCAGCACACCCCCAGCAACATCTGGGCACTTCCAGCACAGCCCCAGCAGCATCTGAGCACCTCCAGCACACCCCCAGCAGCATCTGGGCACCTCCAGCACACCCCCAGCAACATCTGGGCACTCCCAGCACACCCCCAGCAACATCTGGGCAGCCCTGGCTCTGCTGGGTGCTCAGGGGAGGCTGCAGGGCTCTCATTTCACACCCTTTTGATTTTAGCTGCAAACAAGGGGATGTTGAGCCCTCTCCAAGCTGCTGTTTGTGCACCAGTCGTGGCACAGAAGGGAAATTTTCTCCCTCAGTCCTCCCCCTTCAAAAGGGTTCCCTTTTTTCCTCCCTGAAGAAGCAGCAAATTCAAGGATTCCTCCCCTGGAGGAGCAGAGAATTCAAGGATTCCTCCCAGAATTTCATCCCAAGTACAGATTGCTGTCAGATCCAGCTTATTTGGTTCATCAAGGAGCTCAGCTAATTGCAGCCCCTTCAGCATTTCTCCTGCTGCCACCCTGTCCTTGGGCTCCTCTGTCACCAAATCCCCTCCTCTGCCTCCACCCTGGACCCCTCCATCACCTCCACAGCAACAGGAAGTTTTAATTTAAAAAATTTTAGCAGAGGCTTTCACTGTTCTCTAGGGACAAAAATCACCTTTTTGGCTTTTTTAATCTGGTGTGGTGTCTCTGTGACATCCTTGGCTGTGACAAAAAAATCCCTCTGCCCATCCTGGGTGAGGGCTCAGCTGCAGCCAAAGGTTTTGGAGCAAAGGGGTGACCCAAGGGGACCCCTGGAGTGTCCCCTTACCTCTGCTAAAAAACCAGAGCTGACTCCTCTTCTTATATTTTGGTGGGAATTTAAGGATTTTTGCCAGCACCACGAGGCTTCAGCAGCTTGGGCAGCACCCAGGAGAATAAAACCACCCCAGGATGGGATGGAGGAAAAAATGGGAAAGAGGGAAGAGCCTGAGGGACTGCGGAGGGTTTGGGGGGCTCTGTGTGCCCCCCGAGGGGACAGGGGTTGGGTCAGGTCCCCGCAGCATCCTCCTGCCCAGCTGGCAGCCGCCCCGGCGGGGCAGGAAACGCTCTCCGCATCCGCCCTGCCCCGGGCTCTTTTTATAACACAGCTTGTGGTGAGGCCAGGAGCTGGAGGGAATGTGGGATTTGAAAAACAAAACCGAAAAAAAAAAAAAGGGGGGAAAAAAAAAAATTTAAAAAAAGGCAAAAAAACCAAACCAAAACAACAACAAAAAAAAAAAAACAACAAACAAAACAAACAAAACAAAACAAAGAAAACAAACAAAAACACCAAAAAAACCAAAAAAAAACCCCAAAAAAAAAAAAACACACAAAAAAACCAAACAAACAAAAAAAAAAAGAGGAAAAAATAAGGAGAAGAAGGAAAAAAAAGCTTGGGTAAGCATAAGTGAAATGGTGGTGTTGGGTTTGGAGTGATGCTCTGTTCCTTCTGCAGAAATGGGAATGGCAAGCTTTAAATTTGAAATATTTCCCCCCTGGAATTGGTTACAAATGAATTTAAAATGCAGATTTTTTATTTAGTTAATTATTTGTTTTAGTTTTTTTAAGCTAAACTTTTTTTTTAACTTTTTTTATGTTAAAAAAGTAAATTTTTTTGAAAGTTAAAACTTACTTTTAAGTAAGTGCCAGGTCAAATTGGTTACATTGGTTTTGCACCTGAAGCAGGAGAAGCTTTAGTCACATTGAATCATATTTAATCATAAACTTTAATTATACTCAGACTAGGAAGATTGGGATATTTTAAAAGGACAATTTGAAGCAAATAATTTTGCATTAACTGTGGGGGCTGCATTACCATAGAGAAAGGAAGGTTTATTCTTTATGGATGAGGAAAATAAAATCAGATTTTTCCTGTCCTAGTGTGATGGAGAAATGAGGTGTTTTCAGGAAAAAGGGAGGTTTTTTTTACAGAGTGACCTGATAATCCCCCCTCACTCCCCAAAACCACACAGACTAAAAATCTTTACTTCTGGATAAATTTTTACTTGTGGATAAATCTTTATTTGTGGACTTGTGATATCCAGTGATGGCCCTGAGGAGCCCTGGGCTTGTCTGCTGCAAGAAAAGTTCGGAAAACTCCAATTCCTGCTCCACATGGTCCTGCTGACCCCCAAAACCTCTTTTTTTTTTTGTGTTTGTTTTTCACCAAAGGCTGCAGCCCCTAAAGCACAGCACATTCTCTGTGCTCCTCCCACAGCCAGCGTTTGTGCTTTTAAATTTAATTTATTTTAACTTTAATTAATAATAAATGAAGAGGGCTGGGAGGGGAAGCTGATGGGTTTACAGCAAAATAAATGGCAGAAATAGGGGAGGCTGATCCAGATCCAAACCCTCAGGAGATGGGAACTTCCAGCCAAGGGTGAGTGGCTCAGAACCAGCAGATTTATCCCCAAAATCCATTTTGGTGGGGCTCAGTGGGGAGGTTCCAGGCTTGGATCAGCCATCCCTTGTGCTCCTCATATTTTATTGAACACAATTCTTGTGCTCAGGATTTTATCCTGGGAAGCTGAAAAGGCAGAGAGAGGTCCCAGAGATGGGAAATAATCCTGATCTCATTGGCTTCTCCTGTGCTGTGCTCATGTGGAATGTGTCAGGAATTGTTTACCTGAAGTGCTGAGCCTGGCTGGGCTCTGCTGTGAGTTGTTTTGGTTTCTTAGTTAATGGTCACAGGAACTGTGTCAGGGCTCTGGAAAGAGTCACGAGTTTTCATTATGATCTGTTCAGCCTTCTGTAAGGATCCTTCTCTATTCTTTAGTATAGTTCAGTATAGTTCCCTTTAACATAATATAGTATTATAAAATAATAAAATAACCTTCTGATCATATGGAGTCAGAGCATCATTCCTCCCTGCCATGAAGGAGCTGTTTTTTTTACATTTATTTAAAATGATGAGCCTTGATTGGGGCTCTGCTGTGAGTTGTTNCATAGAGCATTGTTCTTCCTGCCATGAAGGAGCTGATTTTTTACATTTATTTAAAATGATGAGCCTTGATTGGGCTCTGCTGTGAGTTGTTTTGGTTTCTTAGTTAATGGTCACAAGAACTGGGTCAGAGCTCTGGAAAGAGTCACGAGTTTTCATTATGATCTGTTCAGCCTTCTGTAAGGATCCTTCTCTATTCTTTAGTAGAGTTCAGTATAGTTTTCTTTAACATAATATATAATAATATAATAATATAGTATCATAATATAATAATATAGTATCATATAATATAATATATAGCATCATAAAATAATAAAATAACGTTCTAATACCATAGAGTCAGAGCATCGTTCTTCCCACCACGAAGGGGCTGTTTTTTTACAACAATCCCTGACCCTTTTTTTCTCCTCAGTGGAGCAGGACCGGGATCTGTTCTCCCCCAAGCCCTACTGGAAGGAGTTCAGGTTCGACCTGACCCAGGTGCCGGCGGGGGAGGCCGTGACGGCCGCCGAGTTCCGCATCTACAAATCCCGAGGTGTCCCCGGCCACGCCAACAGCAGCCTCCACGTCAGCATCTACGAGGTGGCTGCCCAGCATTCCAACAGGTCAGGGGTTTGGAACGCCAGGGTTTGGTTTTTCCAAGTTGGGGTTGAGGGTGCTTGAGATGTTATTTCACCTTCGGACTCAGATTTATCGTTTATGGGTGAAAGAGCCTCACGACCATGAGTTTGTTTGCAAAGCACAAAATGGCCGGCTGGCTGTTGTTGTGAGGTCTTTTAAGGCTAAATTATCTAATTAAGAAATGACACCTAAATTATTTTCCCTGTTAACCAAATAATTGATCGCTCGAAGCCCACAATGTGGACTTTTCTGTCCAATTACAAAACATCACCCAAACCCACAAAGAAGAAGGAAAAAGAAGGTAAAGAACAACCTGCCTCCACCCTAAAACTTCCATCTTGCTTCATATTTATTTCCATATTCTAAAATCCCAAACTCTTAAGTTTTCCACCCTGTAATATTACACACTTCTAACCCAGTAATCCCAGTTTATCCCAGATAAATCCCAGATTAATCAATTTTGGAAGCCCTCTCCACAGCCTAAGGTCAAATGCAGCGTTCTCTTGTGGGTCTGTGCCTTTCAGCACAGAAAGTTTAAAATTCTCAGCAGCCAGAATTCCAACAGGCAGGGATGGTGGGAAAGGGGGTGGGAATGGGGATGACAGGGGTGGGATTTGGGATGGAGGTGGGGGGAGTGGGTATGGGGTGGAGAAAATGGTGTGGGGTGATGGGGATGGGGTGAAGAGGATGGGAATGGGGATGGGGATGAAGGTGATGGGGGTGGGAATGAAGGAGATGGGAAGGGGATGGGAAGAGGAATGAAGATGATGGGGAGGGAATGGGGATAGGAATGAAGATGATGGGAATGGGGGAGGTGAGGATGGGGATGAAGATGATGGGCATGGGAATGAAAATGTGAATTGGTAAAGGAATGAAGAAAATGGGAATGGAAACAAGGTTAATGGGGATAGGGATAAATGCAGGAATGAAAATGGGAATGGGAGTGAAGATAATGGGAATGGAGATGATGGGAATGGAGATGATGGGAATGGGTGTGGGTGCAGGAATGAAGATGGGAATGGGAATGGAACTGAAGAAGAATGGGGTGATGGAGATGGAAATGATGATCAGGATGGGGATGAAGATGATGGGAATGGGTGTGGGTACAGGAATGAAGATGGGAGTGGGAATGCAGATGAAGGGAATGGGAATGGAACTGAAGAAGAGGGGAATGGGGTTTGGAATGGGGTGATGGTGATGGAAACGAAGACGATGAGGATGGGAATTGGGATGGAGATGGGGACCAGCTCCAGGCTTTCCCTTCCCACCCCACCCCAAGCGGCACCGCCGTGTCCGGCTGCTCCCACCCCTTCCCACGGGGCAGTGCCACGCCCTGGCATTTCCACCTGGGCAGGGAGGGAGCTTTTCCCAGCACACCCCCACGGTGTCCAGCACAGCCGGCGGCACCGAGAGCCGGGATCTGCCCGGACACAGCTCCCAGGAGTCATTTCCATTCATTATCCTTCCTGCTGGAGCCCTTTGGCTGCTGTTACTCACTCGGTGCTCCTTTTCCCCCTGTTCCTGTAGGGAATCTGACCTGTTCCTGCTGGATGTGCAGGACCTGCGTGCTGGGACAGAGGGCTGGCTGGTGTTTGATGTCACAGCCGCCAGCAATCACTGGTCAGTGGATCAGAAATACAACCTGGGGCTGCGGCTCTATGTGGAGACAGATGATGGTGAGCCTGCCCCACCTGCCTGCAGCGTTTGGGGACAAATTCCCAGGAATTGGAGTCCTCAGGGTGCCGTGGATGTGGTGGGGGGGTTGATTTCAGTGTGATTTTAAATTTCCAGCTCTGATGGGTGCCAGCAGTCTGAGTTTGCAGGTTCTGATGGTGTGGACTGTAATTAACCTCATTAATATTTAATGAACTCATTACCTGCAGGGATCCTCTGTGTGTGTGGCAGAGGATTAACCCTCTTTTCCCCACGGGATTAAATCTGCTCCAGCAGTGCCTTTTCCAGGTGGGAAGGCACACAAGGAGCAGCTCCTCTTCCATGGGAGGAGGAATCACATCCCCACCCATTCCTTGGGGTGAAGGAGAAAATCAGTTTTAATCCTTGAACAGCCCCGTGTGACCAATCCATGCTAGAACAGGATCCTCACGGGGCTCCCTTGGGATGCCAAAACCACATCTCCTGCTGCAAATTTCCTGTATTTTTAATCTCTGCTTTAACCAAACGAGTTCTGGTTGAGGAGAAACCCCAAACATGGTCCTGTCCCTGCAGGGCACAGCGTTGACCCGGGCTCGGCCGGGCTCCTGGGGCGCCGGGGACCCCGCTCCAAGCAACCCTTCATGGTGACATTTTTCCGGGCCAGCCCCAGCCCCTCCCGTGTCACACGAGCAGCCAAACCCTCCAGGAGGCGACAGCCCAAGAAATCCAACGACCTCCCCCACCCAAACAAGCTCCCGGGAATTTTTGGTAAGGTGATTTCTGGAGGAGGGATCTCCCTGTGGAAAACATGAGGCTCTGCTTGTCAGCACCTTGAAACCCCAATTTTTTGGCCCAAGGGAAACAGAGCAAAAATGATCTGAGGTTTTAGGATTGGAGGTTTTTGCAGTTTGGGAGGTGCAGGGAGGGTTTGGGTTGGATGCCCTAAAGGAAATGGTGTTTTGTGAGCGTGTCAGGATTACTGAATATTGGAATTTTTGCCTCATTGCCCTTGGCTTTGGAGCCCTGGGAAGGTGTCACAGCTCCAGAAAGCCCAGGCAGGCTCAGGAAGGCCTGAGTTTGGGAAACCCTCAAAGTGAGCAAAGCTGGGCTTTAGCCCTTCCAAGGCTGAATTCCTTCATCCCAATATTGGAATATCAATCCACAGGCCAGTCTGGAGCTGCTTTTCCCTTTGTGCAGCAACAAAGGCTCCTCTCCTTTGGTTCTCCTGGGCTGATCCCAATCCCAGGGGCTGAATCCCAAATCTGAGGGGGAATTCCAGGCCTGAAATCCCTGTCCCCTTTTCCCACAGATGATGTCCACCCCACGGATGGGCGGCAGGTCTGCCGGCGCCACGAGCTCTACGTCAGCTTCCAGGACCTCGGCTGGCTGGTACTTGTCTGCTGGGAGAAGTAAATGACAAAAAAAAAAAAAAAAAACACCCCCATCATTCCATTCCCCCACCCTGGGCTCCCTCCCAGGCTGGATTCTCCTGCCCATGAAACCACCCTGGGAGCTGGGAAGGCAAACACGAACTGCCACCACCCCAAACCCCTCCGGTGACCCCGAACAACTCATGGCTGATCCAAAAAACCAAAATAAACCCTTGCTGCTGGCACAGCCTCATGGGGAGGGGGTGGCTGAGCTGTTTGTGCAGGTGGGGAATGGATGAGGGGGCACAGAAGGGTGATGCCCTCGATGTAATCCCATTTTTTTTTGCAGGACTGGGTGATTGCTCCACAGGGATACTCAGCCTACTACTGCGAGGGGGAGTGTGCATTCCCACTGGATTCCTGCATGAACGCCACCAACCACGCCATCCTGCAGTCCCTGGTCAGTGCAGCCCACCAGGACAGCCCTGGGGGGACATCCAGGGTCCTGGGGGGCACTCAGAGCCCGGCAGGTCCTGAGGAAGAGCTGGGATTTTGGGATGGGCACGGCTGGGTTTGAGGGTGTGCAGGTGGGAGGGTGCATTTGGGGTCCTGATGGAGATAAAGAATTAGGGGGTGCATGCACATCTGGGTGGGTGCATGCACATCTGGGTGGGTGACTGCACATCTGGGTGAGTGCATGCACATCTGGGTGGGTGCATGCACATCTGGGTGGGTTTATGCACATCTGGGTGGGTGCATGAACATCTGGGTGGGTTTGCTCACATCTGGGGGCTGAATGCACATCTGGGTATGTTTCTGCACATCTGGGTGGGTGCATGCACATCTGGGTGGGTGAATGCACATCTGGGTGGGTTCACTCACATCTGGGGGGCTGAATGCACATCTGGGTGGGTTTATGCACATCTGGGTGGGTGCATGAACATCTGGGTGGGTGCGCTTGTGGGTCTGTGCCTTTCAGCACATCTAAATGACAATATGCACATCTGGGTGGGTGCATGAACATCTGGGTGGGTGAATGCACATCTGGGGGGCTGAATGCACATCTGGGTATGTTTATGCACATCTGGAGGTGTGAATGCACATCTGGGTGGGTTCGTGCCCATCTGGATGGGTGAACGCACATCTGGATGGGTGCATGCACATCTGGGTGGGTTCATGTCCATCTGGGTGGGTGCATGCACATCTGGGGGGGTGCATGCACATCTTGGGGGGGGTGCATGCACATCTGGGTGGGTTCACTCACATCTGGGGGGCTGAATGCACATCTGGGTATGTTTATGCACATCTGGAGGTGTGAATGCACATCTGGGTGGGTTCGTGCCCATCTGGATGGGTGAACGCACATCTGGATGGGTGCATGCACATCTGGGTGGGTTCACGCCCATCTACATGGCTGCTCACACATCTGGATGGGCACTCACACATCTGGATGGCTGCTCACAGGCTGGCCCCCACCACAGGCTCAGGGAAGGTTCCAGTACGGAATTTCAAGGCATTTGTGGATAGACCCAGAGTGAGGGCACAAAGCTCTGTCCCTCATCCCCAACCTGAGGGGTGCAACAGGAGAATTTTGTAATCCCAGAGCTCCCTCACCTCTTGATTTTCGGACACCATCCTGCTCCAGTTTCACAGCAGCTGGGGCAAAACTGGTGATTTCTGACAGGTTAATGGTCCCTCTCCCCTGGCAGCGAGCTGGGGAGCAGGGACAAGCCCAGGGCACACCAGAGCCCCCCAAAAAGTCTCCGTGTCATCCCTGCATCCTCCTCTCCAGCTGCTTCCCAGGGTTTATCCACAGCCCCAGCACCCAAACGTTGGGCTCAGCATATTCCGAGCAAGAAAGCTTTAATGCCTTGGGTTTGTTTTTTTCCCAAACCCACCCCACATCCCAGCCAGCGCTTTAATTTCTGGAATTTCCTGCCCTGTGAGTGTTTGGTTTCCCAATGGCAGAGCCACCCCGGCTCCGGTGCTCGCGGTTAATTACAGGGAGCGCCGAGCCCTCGGCCCAGCCTTTGAAGGTGTCGCCTGGCTGGGTTTAATTTTGACATTAACAAAACTTCCAGAGCCCATCCAGGGGCTGGGAACCATCCTGGCAGTGGCAGGGAGGGGCTCTTTCCCCCCTCTACACCCACCCATCACCCCCAAACCCAGCGCTGTTCCCAAAACGGAGCCGTTGGGGCAGGATGTGAATCACCTGGATCCGGCCCTTCTGGGAAGCGCCAGGGCAAAGGCGGCTGTGGAGCTGTGCCAGCCCCAGCCCGAGCTGCAAATAGCAGGGTTGGACAGCAAAAACACCGGACTTCCGAGCTGGGAGAGCTCGGCTGCCCCTGCTGTAAATTAATCGCACATGTCGGGGCAGCCAGCGAGGGCTCCGTGTGTCCTGCCAGCCTCCCTGCTGCCCTGCCCTGCAGGAAAACACCGGGATAACGAGCTGGGAAAAACCATCCCAGAGTGGAGTCCCCCTCACAGAGGTGTTGTGGATTTTAGGGTTTAAGTTTGGGGTGGAGAATCTCTGTTGGAACAACACCCAGCGCCCCCCGCCCACACCAGAGCCTGACCCGTGCTGTGCTGATTTATGGGTTTTTTTTTTTAGTCATTTGTCTATTTTTGTGAGAAAAAAGGCCCTGAAATCTCAAATTAATGAAGGGGCTGCCTGGCCCACGCAGTGCCATGAGCCCTGATCCAATATAAACCACAGCAGGGACTGCCTGGAGTTTAGAATAAATATTTTTGCAAAAAGATGGAAATAATCCCCCCATTCACCCAGGGTGTTTTTGGTCGGTTTGACTCTTTTTCTGTTGCCTGGAGCCACATTTGCTGGCACTGATGGGCTCCATCCATCCCCCAGGTCCACCTGATGAAGCCTGAGGCCGTGCCCAAGGCGTGCTGTGCCCCCACCAAGCTCAGTGCCACCTCTGTCCTCTACTACGACAGCAACAACAACGTCATCCTCAAGAAGCATCGGAACATGGTGGTGAAATCCTGCGGCTGCCACTGATGGACAGGTCCCATTCCCACCCCTGAGTGTCCCAATCCCACCCCTGAGTGTCCCATTCCTGTCCCTGGATATCCCATTCCCACCCCTGAGTATCCCATTCCCACCCCTGAGTGTCCCAATCCCATCCCTGAGTGTCCCATTCCCATCCCTGGATGTCCCATTCCCACTCCTGAGTATCCCATTCCCACCTTTGAGTGTCCCATTCCCGTCCCTAAGTGTCCCATTCCTGTCCTTGGATGTCCCATTCCCACCCCTGAGTGTCCCATTCCCCTCCCTGAGTGTC